>JAUYWH010000008.1:15303293-15344549 GCA_034779795.1 Ctenopoma multispine | reverse complement strand
ATCTATCTATCTATCTATCTATCTATCTATCTATCTATCTATCTATCTATCTATCTATCTATCTATCTATCTATAAAAATATCCTGAAATCGTAACAAAAAATGTGTGCATATCAAAGAAAACATCAATGAAATACTGATGACAGGATGTGCTGTATCTGTCCTTACCCCAAATGCCTCACAATGTATTGTCATTCATTTCTCATAAATGCAAATAGCTTAAAACTGTCTCAGCCCTGTTGCGGCATATCTCAACAATTCACCGGGAAATGTCTTGGGTGCCATATTCTGTCAGCTCTGCTGAATAAATACAAGTCCAAATGTCTCAAGGCTGTACATTGTCATTCATATAGAAATAATATGATTCTGTACTGGTGGTAACCCCACATCTGGCAGAGCTGTTAACCTTTTGGTTATGTGGCTTTGAGGTGAGTGTAGCTGACCCTCTCCCCGACTCATGACTTTCACCTCTCTGGAACTGGAACAGTGTTAGGGTGCAGAGTGGGAGCCCTAATGCCACTGAAAGGTTTGTGTGTGCGTTTCAAGCAGGGGGTGTTTGAGGCTGCCCATCTGGGAACAGCCCCTGGGTGTTAAACACTGAGGAGCTTGAGGAGAAGACTCTGTCAGCTTGGAGGACACAGCACAGCCAGTGCAGAGGTCACTGGTGCACATGCACACTCATACACACGTTGTGTATACACACACACAAGCACCAAATGCATTCATGCATCCATGCATACACACTGTCACTGCCCCACTCTCTCCTCCACGCATACACACACACACACATTCACAGTTGCTCTCTCTCCTCTCTCTGCCTCTCTATTTTGCTCACATCAATACACACAGTGAGCACTTCCACAGCATTGCTTTGCTCATCTCCCCTCTCCTCCCTTATCCTGTCAAAACTCAACCGTGGGGTCAGAAAAGCAGCGGTCAGGGGGATAATAGGAAAACAGTTCAAACAGGAGACGGTTGACATTATGACGGGAGACATTATGAGGAGATAAAGAGTAGACTCTGTTAACCATCTGTGGTGTTTTTCAAATGAGCATTTTTATCAAATTCTTAAATTTCACAATTGATTAATTTTAAAATGAAAATGGATTAGAAATCCATAATATGTTTTACATGAACACATTACTGCGCATCAGCACCAAAATATTGTTTCTTTGTAAAATATCAAAGTAAAAAAAAAAAAATCTAACAACTATTGTATAACAAGGTCACAATCCCTTGTTCTCTGTGTAAAACGGTTTGTTCCACTCCGATACAGCCAAAAGACACTCATTAACTATTTTTTAACTATTCCAATTTGCATCGTGTGAACTAGTCAATCAGTATAGCACATTAAAGAGTACAAATGTGACACCACCAAATTTCAGCAGTAAAAGTGTATCAGCGCTGGAGGCAAAGAGTAATGATTGTGCTAAAACAAAACTCATTTAGTTCAGTGCATTTTTCTCTACAAAGGCAAACACACACACACCCAAACACAAGTACACACACACTTCTTCTCCACGTAGGCACAAGTTGACAAGTCAACTTGTGCCTTCATTTGCCATTCATTACTTTTATGTCATGCATTTCACCTAAATGGCCTCTGCATATTCACCATTGAACTTACTGGTGCATCTTGGGAGGGAGGACACACACACACACACGCACCATTAAAGGTTGACCGAGTTAGATTTACAGTCTGGGACCATCACCTGTGACTTAGCGCCTCTGAAATTAGTCACAAATAGCATATTAGGGCAGCTAATCAGGCACGCCTGAGCACTTTGCTTTCTTTATGTGGTCATAAAGGGGAGAGTATATGGGTGCCCTCAGGCCTTGGGGTGAATGATCGTCCTGACCTCCAGTGAACCAAAAGCCACACACGTCTGGGGAGGTATGGGATGTGTAGGCAGGGGTACTCCCACCTCCCACCACTGGTCTTTGATGCACAGTGGGATGACTGTGTTGCATCAGGAAGTGATTTCTTTTGGTTTTACTGCTGCTTTGTTTAACTCCAAGAAAACCACATGACTAAAGCACACAGTGAGAGGACAGCAATTACAGAATCAAGGACACATACTGCATTGTACGTAGTCTCCATAGTTGTAGCTGTAGATGTAATATATCATGTAGTATTATATTATACATGTGTGAGTGTTTTAACAAAAATGAAAAAAAAATTCATAAAATATTGTTTTCAGTTTCTAGTTCATAGCAATTACAAAGTGTAGATTCTAGTAATCAAAATGCTGCTTAGATCAGTAATCAGTAGTGTGTAGGCTTTAAAGCATTTTCGCCTCACACTTGTATTACACAGGTAGGTTTCATTTTAATGTGTGACTTTATTCTCACGGTAGCTTCTCATGAGTGAGTGGACTTTGCTGGACACAGGAACCTCACACCTTCATAAAATAGTAAAGCTATCTCTTGCTCTCTGACTCAAGTCTGTTGAATGAACAGAAGAGGGCACAGGGGTTGTGAAATGCATAAAAGAAAAAGACATGGCAGGAATCAAGGAAGAGGAGCAGTGTGATGCAGGGAGGGAGAGGAATGAGTGCAAGAACTGTAGAGAGACAATCATTTCTGTATCTTGCGTACTCTTCCCTTCCCCAATGGGGGAATTGTATGTTTTCATATCAGAGTGATTGTTAGACAGTCAGATCTAATGTGGTGATTCAGTAACTACTTAAATAGAGCTCAGATATTCTGCCCCTAATTGACTTGGTGTGGCCTCACTAAATCACAGTCTTTATTTAAAATGGCTCTCTGATAAAAATGAGTCGCACTCATTCTCTCCGTCTGTCCTCTGTCGCCCCCTCCATCCCTCACTCCCATCTCCCTTTCCTTTGTGATTTACCATTGAGGAGATGAATATGAAATTTCAATCATAGAGTTGTTAAATATTGATGGGTCTTCTAAGTCGTTAACGAGGTCTCGGCAAGGACAGGGGAATCAGCCCCTCTGTTCACTGGCCCCGGCTTCGCTGCAGTTCAGCCATCTAGAGGGTTCCAGCCAGGTCACGAGGTCACTGTACCAAACCATAATCTCCTAACTTCTATGAAATCATTTAATGTCTCGCCTTTCTCTCTAACGTCAGCTTTTATCATACATTACCATATGCAAAAAATGTCAAAAAAAACTTTCTAATTATGCATTATGTAGCGCAGCCTTTATTCACTGTTCAAGATGTGTCAATTATAATGAGAGCACTGGTGTGTGATTTGATATGATAATAGAAATCTTTAACTGGGTCTCAGCAGACCTCTTGTGTGTCAGGGCTGATCACTGCTGAAAAGAATAAGTGCCTTCAGGCCACCGTAGAGCAAGGCAGCACACAGATGGTTCAATATGCTACACCATAAACCCAAGATGAGACTTCTTTTATTATTGCTGCCGCCGGAACAAACTCCTGCCAGCCAATCAAATGTTATGTACTTTGAGATGTGATCATTACACCTTACAAACGATGTCCCACCAAATAAGATTTGTCTGTGCAGCAGAGTCACATTAATGGCTTGTTTTCTTGTTGGGTCTGACTTGAAACACCTTAACACTGACTGATAGCCGAGGTGATGAGTACAGTTGCATTGTTTAGAATCCCACAGTGTTTGTAGTTTATGTATTGAGGTATTTTAATTCATTCTACTTCTCACTGATACACAATCATAACCTACTGAGGCTAAAATGAATTCCTTAGTTTGAAGCAATCATACTTTACATGTTGCTAGTATAACAACAAAAACAGTAATTAGTGCTTTTTATTTTATCCATTTTTTTCAGGGGCTCTTTTCACTTCCACTGCTTCCTTTGTGTGGGATTACAGTTTCAAAGTACTAACGCTGGGAACTAGGAGTGCCGTAGATGTCAATGATGATAATGCAATAAAAAGCATTTTGGGGGTTTCTCCACTTCTGCACTTAGCCTCTTGGCAGTGGTTTGATCAAGACGGAATAAGCTTGTGACTTTTCAATTCCAGCCATAATTTGTTTCGATATTACATCTCCCGGATAGAGCAAGTGATGGAATTTTTCCTATCCCATGTTGAGGCTGTGGGGAAGCTGACGATGTCCCATAATAGGTTATCACCAACCATATCTTTTGCAAAATAGAAACCCAACACATGTACATCTGTGGCCTAGTGTCAGAGCCTTAAATATACATCAGAAATGCATTAAATTTGCTGATTGCTATTCTCTTCCAACACTGTGTCAAGCCCTAAATTTATTTTTGTTATGTGACTTCCCGATTACTTTGAATTGCCAGTGGTCTCTTTTGACATTGACGGAAGTGACAACATTAAATTTATTTTCTGTCCGAATATAAGTGTGTGTGTGTGTGTGTGTGACTCTGCAATGTACCAGTGTTTCTTCTTAGATTGTTTGAGTCCTATCAGCAAGAGCCGAGTCCTTTCATATTGTATGTAATTTACTGGAACGACGTAGGGCGACAACGGTGCTGCTGAAACACTGATCAGATCCCTAGACCACCGTTACTTCACATAAGAAATTGTAGCTGACACAAAGTAAAAGCTCTTTATGATTGTGTTTCCAAAGGAATATCCCTGTTGAATCCAGAACCCCGCTGACCCAAAATCCTACCTTTCAATCACCTGCTGCACTGTGAGTCTCTTCCAAATTTTAGATGAGTGGGTTTTCCACATGGTGCTCAATGAAGTTCCTTTCAAGTGTAGCAGATGAGCCTTGTGATTTCCAACTTGGTTTCCATGCAGCATAGTGCAAACTGTATGATGATATCTGACATGATCCTGAAAAGATATATGGTGGGGTATAATGCTGGTGGTACAATGCAGACAGCATAATTTAGAAGAAAGCAGGAACAGAAGAAGTAAAGGACCTTAAAACACAAGGTGTTTCATGGCATGCAGATCAATTTGTATTAGACATTAGGCACTTGCAGGAAGAAAGGCCAGCAGAGGTAATTTAGTTTGAAACAAATAAGAAGGTATACTTGTATTCTTTTCTTTTGAGCAAAAGAGAAAAAAGAAAAACAACCCGTTGAATGAACTGGCTTAATGAGAACCCCATTTGGACAGAGGCATCAGGGTATTGACCTCTCTCGGGGCTGTGAGGAGTGAACGCTTTCACATGTTACTGTCTATAAATTTCAGCCGTCGACATGGCGCCCTATTTCATCAAGGTCCAGGCTGACGTGCCCTACGGATTGATGTCCCCCTTGCCCATTTGTCTGTTTTACACTCCTTAGTGTCTTTGTGCTCCGCTAGACCTGCACCTCTTCACTGTGATTAGGTATTGACAACAAATCAAAGGGGATAATATATGGTGATGTTTGCCAGTATCCCAACAAGACAAGATAGTTGTACGGCTGGGCCGGCTGGTTTACATGTGTTCTCTGTGAATGTCAGAGAGACTGCATATTGATTCCCCAGCGGACAAAGAGTCATTCTTCTTCTAGTGGCCAATACCTAGTTTAGTTAAAAGTGTGACAATGAACAGGGCGGGGGCAATGAGTTTAGAATTAAGCCGTACTTGACATGCAAGGAAAGTGGAGGGGGCTCTTCATTACTTAAGTAATAGACTGGGAATGCAGTTATTGCTTAGCCTTCAGAATTCCTTTGCTTGCGAGGTAATGTGTATATCAGAAAAGTTTGTTTTCTGCCCCTCAGGCCTACTCAATAAATGAACATAACAGCAGGTCCTTCTTTCTCCCTTTCTGTCACACACACAGTCTCACACACACACTCACCGAGCATCTTTGAAATGGGTTTTGTATTGATTTTTGTAACTACCCTGTTAGATGACGTTGTGCCTTAGCGTGTCATTTCTAGATGGCCCAGCCCCGAGCAGGTCATTGAGGTGCTAACTGTCATTTGGAGGGACAGAAAAGCAATCATAGCTTTTTCATTACTTACTGTTTTCCCTCCATCCCCCTCCTCGTTTTCACTCTCTTTTTACCCCCAGTCGTGCGATTGCCTGACATATTATGGCTTCTGTGATTTAACTGCACTCTTAAATTAAGTGCTGGAATATCAAGCTGTAGCTTTAGAAAAATAAACTCTGTGTCAAGGGATCAAATACCCTGGAGGTCAAAGTCATGAACTTGGAGTGGTGCACTCATCAATTTCAAACTTGTATGGGCTTGTTCTGTTTTAGGTGTACACAGGAGAAGGTTGTGGCTTGATTATGGCTGTGTGTATGGTGTTTTCATTTTGTTTTGCAATACCTTTATACAATCCAGTACAATACAGACTCATGGAATTCTAGGAAATCAGAACAAGGTCTTACACTGATTAGGTTTATGTGACAATAACAATAAATACTGTTTTCTGCAGCCTAAGTTATTTTCAGTGAACTGTAGTGACTTCAACTGTGGCTGTGACCTGGGTTTTGGTTATGGTGATACCTGTGGTTTGGGTCAAATCACGTGTAACTTTGGTTAAAATCAGGCAACTGAACTGAAACAATGTGTTGAGGTTTATTTTAAGTTTAGATAATAGTTAAATTACCAAAGCTCTAACTACCAGTGGAAACTTCAAAGTAGGGGAACTCAGAGTGAACTGAGGTCAGAGCTACTCCACCCAACTGCATAATTAACTCATCATGTATTTGCTTTTCATGACACTGTGCTTATTTTAGTATATCTTAGGAAACCCGAATCATCCAGTGGTATGTAACATTTAGTGAGCACTGCATCTTTTCAGAGACTATGTAGGTGGTCAAACTATTTATTTACATTTTTGTCATCTCGACGTCTAATTAATAGACCCTTACAGAAAACAATACTTTTAATGCTTTTAAATTATAGAGTAGTAATATAGTTTGCTCAATCTATTTTTGTTAAGTGTATATATAAATAAAAATCTGAATTAATTAAAATTAATAAAGTAATACAGTATACTTTCTGTGCATTACTGTGCACTGAACAACAAGATGACTTGGTTTTTAGAAAACTGATACATATTCTGTCATATAAGATTACCAGTTACTTTGGATTTATATCATTGTTGCTGATGAGTGCTGCAGTGTATGGGCACCATCTGCCAGAAGTGCGCTCATGAAGACAATAGTCAAAGGAGGACAAGATCAAAGATAAATAATGTGTACCAGTTACTGTGAGTAGAGCTGCCTCCGCTGCTGCAGTGTGCTGGGGGTTCTTGTTTGGCTTTAATCAATGAGCCTGCTCAATGCCACAGCCTTGCACTGACTCCCATCTCTTTATAGGGAACTTAATCACCTGAGCCATTTTGAAGTCTGTGGAAGAAGGAATGAGGGTGATGTCACTGCTTCCTTGGGTTACAGTAAGAGCTTGGGAAGCAGGCCAGGGAGAAATAGTCACAAATGACTAGTATGAGACTGATTAATTTACATCAGCACCAAAGTTCATTTACTTTGAGTGTAAACTAAAAAGGACATTTATATTATTTATTCAGTGCAGTTTTATGAGGATTTATTGCAAATACGTGCACTTCTGGTTATGAATGAATATGTAAGTTATGCGCCTTTGACAAATTCATCAATTCTTTTTGATTTAGAAACTGAAATAGGAGCAGTGTACATTATAAAAGGGAAAGCTCACTAACTCCTGACTTCACTCACTTGCTTCCTGCTTGGGTCACCTTCAGCTCAGTATTGCATTAATAATGACTGCAGACAACAACAGGGATAAGAAACAAAGAGACTGAACCAGTTTGCATGTCTCACCGACCATCAAACCCCCAGCCCAGTCAAAATATTGTTCTTGTTACATGTTAATTGGGAAAGAGGAATTGTGCTGCCAGTTTCATAATGTCATTAATGGATAGACATAAGGTTAGCCTTTACATCATATGCTCAATGTGACCCCATTACTCTCCATCAACTCATCCATCCAGACGTCCTGGGGACCCAGGCTGTGGCCCTGCACACCCCCTGCACACCTTCCAGAAGCTGGTGAAGCCTGTCTGGTTGCCCACTCACCCCACCTCACCCCAGGTCCATCACACATGGACAAACACGGACACACACACAATAACCCATAGCCAAAGCTCTACACATACGCACGTCCAAAGATGCACATACAGAAGCATGAGTGTATGCATGCCACCATGTTGAGCTGTGGTGGTACAGAAGGTGTCCAGGCACGCTTACTTGGGAAACACAAATGTGCACACACGAGCATAATGCACAAGTCCACTTGCCACCCTGCTCGTCCATCGTGCCATTGGAAGATTGTGCTCCATTCCACTGAAGGTGTTATGGGCTGTTATCAGCAAGACCATTCCATGGATGGCTGCCCTAATTGAGAATAATGAGGGTCACATTGAACATATGGTCGCTGTTGAGTCCCCTTTCCCCCCTTCTCCTCTCCTTTTCTCTCTCTCACTTTGTGTGTCTCTCTCTCCCAAAGTCCCTGAGACAAAAGGTTCAGTCAAACTTTGCCACAGCCAAGCAAAGATCTGTGTGGCTAGTGGAAAAAGAAAGGACATTGTCAAAGTTGTTCTTTTTTTCTCTCTGACAAGTTAATGTCTACACAGTCTGTGAGAAGGGCAATGACCAGCCTATCGGTTGGAGGCAAAATGCTAACCCCACTGAGACGAGAGGTGGTGAAAATACTGGCCTAAGCATTGTGCTGATATCAAACGTCTTTGTTCTACATGTGAATACAGACATTTGCTCTTCGTTACCAAGGTCCCTTTAGTCACTGAGAGTTAAAGAATAGAAGTGCCAGCATATTTTAACATCATACACCTCGCAGACAGACGGTCACCAGTATGCTGATAATGATTAAACTTGCTTATGTATAAAAAATAAATAATATATATATATATATATATATATAGTGAGTGTTATTTGACCTGGTATCAGCATGCATTCATTCAGTTTTTCAGCGTATATGACACAGTGCGGTGGGAAGGATATGATTCAGTGGTGGATTAAATGTGAATGTCAGTTGGAGTCATGAACTAAGTTTACTGTTCTTAAAGCAGCTATGTGATATGGTTAGATTTCAGAATAAATCTTAGTAGCCTGCCACTATCATGTCATGTCTTTCGTCATTCAATATGTCTGCGCAGGAGATATCTAATGTACACAGTTAAAATCTGCCTAACTTGCATTGCATGGTTAGATTCATGTCCCGAGCTCTGAGCACTTTATCAGCGCAGTCTCATGGTGAAATAGAAATCCTGGAGCTGTTCCCAGTAATAACACCGTTGCGACTCAGATGAATTAATCTACTGAGACATCTCTTTTGCTTTCTTTCCACTGGTAAAATTGTCTGCCCTTTCCTCGCTCAAGGAAGAACTCTTCAGGCGCTTCATTAATTGCACAGACACTGTGAAGTTTTGTTTTCCAAGAAGTTGTCGAGTGTCCAGTTCTCCCCCCGATCTGTCAGTATTTGGTCAAAATAAAGTTAGCAACTGTCAAAACAGCAGAGTTGCAAACCAGCATCACGGCACACAATGAAATGATTACATTAACATTTACTAATGTTAAACAATCGCCTGCTTGTTTATGTGGCACACCCCTGTTGCAATGTCATCTCCAGGAAGTCTCTTTGCATGAAATACTGTATGGCTCTGTTTACATAGGAATCATGCTGATTGGATTTAGATGAGCTAGTAAAGACGCTTTATGAGCCCACTACCAAACTGTGAATTGATTTGCTGGCATCTCAGTTTCTTGTGTAATATCCTTAGGAGGTTGGATTTATGACTATCTCTGACCCAGTTGCATTGTCACTGTGCTGCATAGCCCCTGGATGCAGGCACGGATCTCCGGTTTCATGTTGAGACAGGTGTAGTCTTGACGTCTGATGATATGTGTAACATATGTGTGTACAATGTAGACATATGCCTTAATGTACTGACATAGTAGAATGTTTAAGTATATAGCCTGTGCACTTACATGGACGTTATGTATGTACAACATATGTGTGTATGACACAGACATATAGTTTCATCCCTGGAGATGGAGGATATATCCACTTACTGCATACATCATATGTTGAGCATATGTCTTTGATGTATAAAAAGTCCTAACTTATCATGTGGAGTAAATTTTTAAATGTAAACTGTATATATGGAAATACAGCAATTGTTGAATGTTCAGTTATTATTTTTGCAGATCTCGATGGGAACATACTCAAATGGTTAATATCCTTAAACTTTGTATTTTGCTTATTTTACATGGTGCGTTCCTATATAGGTTTTCTTCAAAGTAGTTCTTTTAATTGATACATACGATATGTAGAAATAACCACTAGTGCACTGTTGGATGCCATAGTGGTTTTTATTCATAAAGGGAAATGTTTAAAAATGGACGACTGTCTATAGATAAACACAAACCAAGCTATAAAGTATCTCTGTCATAAGATAAATGCAGCCACTCAATCCATAAAATATTGCTACTGTACATTAGGGCTGTATTGAAAAAATTCTGTCTTCATTTGTTTGACCGTTGAAATATAAATGTCCGTACAGGCCCCCCGACCACTGCAGGAGCCAGCCGTTGACATTTTTCCACTTTGAGAACACAATGAAATCTGAATATTGCCTCGACTGAGCGGATGCCCGTAGGGAAATAATCCGGTGTCTCTGAATAGTCCCTAATTGAATTGTCTTTTACTAAATAGAGTTTGCTCTAATGCATACTCTCATCGGAGAATATGACAGCCGGTGATGCTTCTCATATCTGCCTAAAAGAGCCCCCAGATCCAAGGGCCTATTAACTGTATTACCCAAACCAATATCCCTGCCTAAACCCATTACCCTGAACCCATTGTGTATTTTTGTCACTACATCTTTGCTCAAAATCCGAATCAGCCTGTGATGGATGCTTAACAAGACTACACTTTTATCACATATTCTGCTGACCTTCAACAAATTGCTGTGCAAGTTTGCTTCCAAGATTAATGTGACAGAGCTGCTTTCTTTAACACAAGATTCAAGGTGCAGAGGGGGGGGCGTGTAGGCCCACTGTTTTACTTTCTCCACACTCGTAGACCTTAACCTTCATATGAACCCGCGCCATTCGTCAGATGCTGTTTCTGTGAGGTAGAATGTTCATTTTAGTTACTCAAAACACTGGAAAATCATAAGGATAGCTTGGCCAGTTAGCCAAAGCTGAAAATAAGCAAATGTCTGCCTTCTCGCTGAAAACAAATGGAGGTTTTCCAGGCAGGACTTGACAAGGAACAGGTTAAATACCTGTGTTGTTGTTTCTGGATAAGGCATGACACTTGTAAAAAGTTCATGCAAATGATAAATCTTAACCCGACAACCCCTCTTCCCATGTCTCTGGCCAAGCTTTCTGAAAAGGTGTAGATCATTTTGACCTGCAAACCCCCAAACAATATGTTGCAAAACATAATGTATTGCAGTTTCTTACCAAAGTAAATGCCACTGTTTTAGCAGACATAAGACTCATTTCTGCCTAATAAGTTTGAATCATGATGTCTGAGTTGTCCGTGTTACTGAAGTTACACAGCTGAGTAGGAGAGCAATCCAAATGTTTTTTTCCATTACTTAATATTGGTTTTAACAACAGATATGTGACAATGTTTTACTTTAGGACATGCTAAACTGGCTGCAGCCAAAGCACATGTCATACTGCACATTGGATTATGGGACTTCATATGTGCACTGTCAGTGTTAATAAGGAGGCGCACTTGAACCTTTGTACTAACACATTGATTAATATTGTTCATGAACACTGGCTGATTATTAGTTTATGGTGTTCTTTAAAGCATTTTAGACCATTTGCCTTTTGTCTAAATCCAGCAGGTTTCTTGCAGAAACTGCATTCCTTAAGTATCTCATCCTTAGTTAGCTTCGGAGAGCTTTTCCTTTGCTTTATCAGTGAGGACCTGTGTCTTATCATGACTAATGCTGAAAATTCTTCCCTGAGATAAGTAAAGGAGCTTAGGATTACCCTCTTGACTGAACATTGGAATAGAGAGAGAGAGACAGAGTATGCACTACATGTTTGTCTGTGTGTGTGTGTTTGAGGGAGGGAAAATGAGTGTGTCTAAAGACGAGAGAGGAAGAGAATTAAGGAGGGGGTTCAGCTGGCTCTTCTGTATATTTTCTCAGTCATGAGGCAACCTCACCATTAGTGTCAGACACTCAGATTATCCAACCAACGGAACAGGGATAAGTGGATTGATGAGGTGCTTCCATAGTCCCCGGCTGCTACAATTGAAACAGGCACTATACTCCTGAAGCAGCTATTTTCCTCAAGGAAGGGCAAAAATAATGAGCTACTTAACCAGACCGTTCACTGCATTTCTGTCATATTACAGCTGGCTTGTTTGTTTATCCTAGACAGATCTATATTTCACTTTTTTTAATTGAATTACTTTGATACAGACTAAAAGCCCTCAGCCTAAAAACATGCCAATTACAATGAAGACCTACTTAGAATAAATATGAATATAATTCAGCAATTTATTGCTTTAAATACAAGGAGGGCCTGGCTCCCATGACACCCAGTGATTAATAATTGGTGCTGCAGTCTTAAAGGGCAATTAAGGAGAGCAATTTCAGATCTTCACTTAAGAGTTAAAATGCCATTTGTCAGAAAAAGTGGGTACCCTTTACCTCTCTAGCTCTGGATCAACAACTAAATCAAATAGATATCCACTGATATAATGTATGGCCATATTTAAGACATTGGACATTATGATTTTTGAATTGATAGACTAGCAAAGTCCAGTAGAAATGTTTGTGGTGGGCCCAGTGATTACCTCGTGGAAATCTATTTTGAGCACTCTGCTTGATGATGCCAATGCATTTGCATTTCTTTGTCATTTGCATGGATACACTCTCGAAATCCATATGGTAATGAATCCTCACATTCTCAATTTATTAATGGAGCTGGGCTTTGCAGCTTGTCCAAATCTAGTAACATATGTTCTCTAAATAAGCATTGATTTATTTTGGTCTTAGATAAATTATCCTCAAAAAACAAAGTGTGTGCATTGGCTACTTAAGTAATGACCTGTCTATAAAAGTAAAAGTATTCACTCACTGGCTACTCATAAACATAACATATACTGTAAGTACAGTAACCATATGGACAGTTTGCTGTAACTCTATTAGATGCATTACATTTTTTTGTTTGCTTTAGCGATATAGAATGCCATTTAACATAACATTTTGTAGAAATGTATCAATTCTGTAATATATATCACTTTAAATATAAAAATGACATGATAACAATAAGATAACAACATTTATTTGACTTCTTTGTATGTATTTACAGTATTTACTGTAAAAACAATACAAACTACTTCATTAATTCATGTAGTGGTGCTTATTTCAATTAAATCAGTGTCTTATTTAGTTACTGAATTAACTACAATTTGATAGTTAAAAAGCAGCATTACTCTCATCTAACATCTTAGAGCCTATCAGAAGATGAGCAAAGATTGTGTTCTTCTATTTTAACTAGGGCTTTATTTTGTTAATAAACATAAATGATTCATTATTTGATTCCACTTGATGATAAAGTAATGTTTCATATGAAATCAGCTAGTCTGAAGAAAAGAACACAATTATATATCTCATCCTGTGTCTGACAGTGGACATCTTGGCAAGGATTTAGGAAATTTATGTCTTATGAATAAAATTCAACCATTTGTAAAAATGCGGTTGGCTGCCTTACACAGCGAGCATTATAAATATAAGGCTTAATCATTCTTCCATTGCAGTCTGTAGTTTGTTTAAGACTTGCCTCATTCACAGCATGTTAAAGATAGCAGCAATAACAATTTTATTGGCTCTTCACAGTTAACAGCTTCCTTGTTCTCGAGCCACGGAGGATGAAGGAGACAGACTGCGTAAACTACCAAAGTGCGTATAAAAGTTAACCACTTACAGTACCTTCTATAAATAGTAAACTTCTCTTTTTTCACACTGATAGTGAACTTGAGAAACTTTAAAGTGGGTGATTTATTCTTCATGAGTTAACAGCAAAGTAAATAGCACTGCAAGCTCCACTTTGTCTTAAAAAAATAACCCATAAGGGAGGGTGGCCTTCATTATGTACCTCAAGTGTAGAGTTCGTGACCAAATGACTGATCTAATCAGAGTGAGGGGATATACCATAAACACAGCACATTTTAAATGAAGGTTTCATATCAGCAGTAAAAATTGCCTTTATAAATAAATGAAATGAAGATTTACCTTCACATTTTATAATGCACAATCACTGAGAACCTATGATTAAACCTCACACTCATATTCATGATTTCACAGTGTGTATGAGGTGCTGAACATAAGGTCATAGTATCTGCAATGTATCATACTACTTAAGGCTCTTGCGTCAAATGTCAGTCTTTTATAATAAAAACTGACAGTGTTTTCTAGATAATTAACTGCAACGTGGTAGTGTAAATACTCTGCCGTGCTGATTTTTATACTGTCCCTTTTCACGACCTTTGATGTCTGAACATGGCCTATGGGATCTTCCATAAATGTTCAATATATTTTGTCTTTTTATCTCCAAAGTCAACTTTTGTGGAAGTTACAATATTGTCATGAAGTGAAAAAAAGCAGGTTTACATTGATTTTTACAGCCAGGGAACCCAGTGAATTTCTCAGTTTACAGTTCATTTTAATGGTTTGAGCTCAATTTATGTTTGAAAAACCGTGAAGTAAACCAGGATCTAACCACTTCCTGTTTCCTAACCATTGTAGCAGTAAATGGATCTTTCTCCTTGTTCCTCTGACCTTGTATTTTGACCTAGCAAGCTCAGCTGTTAAATCCAACGCCTATTGGATCTATTGGATATCACACAAGTCCTTAACAACCTTCTCAAGGCCGCGCCAGGAGAATTATCATGCACATAACCATAATTCTGGTTCCATCACTTGGAGCAGTGTTGTGGTTTAGCAGGTGGGAGTGAGATGTTTGACCTTGTTTAAACCCATAAATCTAATCTCATCATCCATCATTCAGTCAATTATTTGTCATTTGTGTTGTGATCAAATGCTTCAGGGGATGATTTGCGTCCCAGCTTTCCAAACAGTCAATCTCAGCTTTCTCTTTGGGGACTTAGTTGTTGCCCTCAGCTCAGTCAGCTTACTGTCATGAGATACACTCTTTGTTTTACTAGAATAGTGGACTGGGCAGTGCTGACATAATCTGATCAGAAGTGAAAATAAAACTTTATTCATGTTTTGCTTTTTTCTAAATTGACTAGATGCTTCTGTTTTTTATCAAACACCCAAGACTGGTGGTTTCATGTTGGACCATGAACACATTACCGTGAGCATTTTAGTCAATAAAAAGAATCACATTTTCAGTTCAATTTCTTAGAACGGAGGAGTAAGCATTTAATGTAAGTGCATCATAGCAACTTAAAATGACTGAAATTAATGGAAAAAATATATGTAGACAGATTATGCCAATGAACTACCCTAATCTTTCAACTACAGTCTCAAAATTACTTGCTGACATTTTAGTTAAGGGTTTTAGTCCAATCGTTTGAAGGGTAACGGGAAACAAGGTATTAAGGAGGCAATACAAACTGAATTGTCCTAATGCTTAGGTGTAAGATGGGGTAAGTTATACAAATGCTGAAGTTGAGTTTGGTTTTCCTCTTTAATTCCTCCTTTATCTTTGTTCTGCCCTGGATTGCCTCTCAGCTTCCAGTCTGTCACAGTGAAGGGGCATAATGGGCCTGAGAAGATCAACCCATCTAAAGTGGGATTTGGAACCTTTCACCTCTGAGAGATCCAGGCTGAGAGAAGCTCTGGGGTTCATAAATGTGCAGAGGTGCACATTTTCAAGAGGTGTTAATACCCTTACCTGCTCTTGTCTCGAAAATATCATGAAAATGTAAAGGAAAGAACAGATTCAGTTTCCTCTTTTGAATTTAAGACTATGATAGATTGAAAAAAAAGGTTAGTGAATGATACACAGTATACAGACTCAATAGTAAGCCTAGTTTGGCTCCTTGGGTAACATTGGATGGCTTATTATTAGATTACTTTTAACAAGCGTTTTATTGAATATTTTGTCAATCTAATCACATGGGCTATGATAAACTCCTCTAGAACAGAATTGGCCTGCTATTCTTTTCCACTGCAGTAAAATCCATAAAACCGATACAAAATCCAAAGGCACGAGAGCCTAAAAAACATTACCAGAATCAGATTGTAGCTGAGAACCTACATAAGGAATTATGTTATGCTATGAGGGATTGATCAATGTGTTGCTTGAAATAATTAGCAATGATTTTTGCGCTTGTGCATTATTTGCATTTGTGCCATTCTATTTGGACTTGCATGGATCTGTTTACCTGATTTTATTTGCCTCATGGTGTTTGAGTCCCTGAAAATGTGCATATAGTCAGTGATGTATGCTATGTGCATTTTATTTTATTCTTTTCATTGATACCTTTTGACGAAACTCAGCAGCACAGTGTGTTGCTTCACTATTACCCATCCCTGCTTTAGAGAAACTGTAAATATGCACCATGTACTCATTAATTTAGCAAAACCTTGTTGTGCTTTCAGATTCTGTCCACATAGAAATTTCAGTATCTACAAAACCATGCTCATGTGGGAATAACATTCTGGATTTATACAGGATGTATTTTTTGTGAGTGTTCATTTGATTAAAGCTGTAGAAACTATGATACTGACAATCATTAATCACTATATACTAATTACCAGAAGGTTCTTTCATGTTCAGCTCAAAGATGTTAGAAAATGAACTCCCTTGTCATTTGCTGGTATTTTCAAGGCAAGGGACAAACAAATGCTAATAAGGTTTGTCCCTTTCAAGGAACACAAGCATGTAAACACACTCCACTGCTTTCTGGTAGGTGCAAGGACCCTTTGGTGATTTTGTGTAAATTAAGAGAAAAATATGCCTAATTATTAGCTTACCTATTCTCAGTCTAAACCATGTATCAACATAGTTCAAAGTGAAAAGAAGATATTTGTACAGTTCTAGGTCAAAAATAACTTATTGTGACACGTAGTCTGTGTTAGTGATAGCATAACTAATAATGTGTGTCTGTAGTGAGTGAGTGGCACACATATACCTGAATAAATCAGATTTTTTTTTCTGTCCAATGCAATAGGCTGGACAAATGCATTTATAAAATAAAGCCCTGATTTGTTGGCTGCATTTGGCAGATAGCCAAAGGCAACAAAGCAACATAAGCTAAGGTCGTAATGTTGTTTACCGCGACTCAATCAAATAAGAAATGACAAACCACACTGTCTGATTCTAAAGATTACACCGAGTATTACTGTTAAATTGTCTTTATTGTTTGTTGGAGTTCCTTTCTTGTGGTTGGGACATTTTGTTTTCTTTTGGCAACACGGATAAGCAGGGCGCCAAAGTGGTTGTTGATGGCCCAAAGCTCAAATGCATTAATAATCTGAGGCACATGAAGGAAAAGTAGCAGTAAAACTGCATACAAATTTTGGGCACCTGTAAAAATTATTCTCAAATTGTTGACGTCATGATTAGAGTTTTCCTTGTCAGATTAAATACATGAGTTATTCCCCTCTGAGCGCTGTGAAAACATCTTGTGCTTTTGAAAAACTAACTGAGTTATGAGATACAATGTGAAGAACATGAGATTTAGCCCCAGCGTTAACACAGTGTCAGGCAGGCTTTGGTATGAGCAACAATAGCGAGCTTTCCACAATATCAAATTTTAGAATCAGGAGTTTATGAGCAAAGCTTTTGGTGGACAAGAGGACCTCGGGGCCTTATAGCCTGAAGAAAGGCAATTACTTGTATAGGTATTATTGTGTGATGGATCCTATTTGTTGGTGACTGGAGGAACATGCAGTGCAATACACTACTATATGTCTGTGGGAGCCAGGTGAATATTTTTTGTGGAGTTTTGTCTCAGTACCGTTTGGAAGGAAAATTGAAGAGGCATAAAAAAAAGAAGCAAGAAGAGATGAACTATAGTCTGAATATTTTAGACAGAGACAATTGGATGTTTAACTCCGTCATATGGACACATTTGGTGCCAAATACCATTGCATACAGTTAAAATAAATGTCATACTTTCATATAGATCAAACAAACACAGGACAATTAACCAGTTCTGATTTGGGCTACATTAGTAGTCATAATTTTATACTTTACATCAATAAGATCATTTCAATCTGTTTGGTTAATCACTTAATTGCAGAAGACTGGGGTATGATTAGCAAATATTCATGACATAAGTAGTTCAGTTTTAGTGGACCTATAAACCCATCAATTAAAAGAAGAATTAAATAATCAAAAATGGGACCACTAATACACAGGAGAGCACTTATATGATGATATGGTGATATGAAATGATCCAGGAAACCAACAGTCACATTTGTTTAATGATATTGCGAGCAGTTCAAGGTGGAGACGCAGAGCAGATGGAGGTAATATGAAAGCTGAGCAACAGCTGAAACAAACGAGAGACAACTTGCCAGAGAGCTGCCGTCACTTTTCAGCACACTGGATCAGGCTAGACAAGGGCAGCCCCACGGGGGGGCCTAATGTTGACTCCTTTCTTGAACCTTTCATTTCTCTTCATCGCAAAGCAGGGAGCACTGGTTTCTGTCATGCAGATGATTGTTTATTTTACCGTAGCCTACTCCACGGCAGTTAGCAGCTAAAAGCAAAGAATCCATTTGAATTGTAAGAGTGTCTGCATATAAATATAGTGTAAGTCAATATGGAAGCTTTACTTTACCTTTTGAGCCTCCATAATAACTTTTGTTGCATCTTAATGATTTGTTTTCATATAACTGATATGATAAAGTCTGTTATTTACAATACTATATTATATACATCTTTACATCTAACATGAGAATTCACTGTCACTGCCATTTTAACACATACATTTTATTATGTAGAAGCTTTCGGGATTTTTTTACTATAGCAGACAAGTACATCCTTCAATCTGTCACATGTTCTACAGCAGCTTTTCTCCAACCAGTCCATCCAGTTTCATTTAGGGCTATCTCTGTCATTGTACAGTATATGTAACATGTCCCAACAGAGCACCTGGGGAAGTGACCATGCTAACATTGGAGATGCACACACATACATAGACAGAATCTCCCATCAGATTTGAGTTCCTGCTGGATATCTAGAATAACAGCCTGTGGAGCTGCTCCAACACCACCTGGGTCCCCCCCCCCCCCTCTCTCTCTCTCTGTCTCTCTGTGTCTCTCTCTTCGTGTACCATCCCTCTGCAACATGGTCGTGTCACTGCCAATCAGGCCTTCCTGTCACTGCACCGTGGTGCGCGTGTATGTAAGGCAATTGCACTGCCTCACCCCTGGAGTGGACACGGCGAGGCAGAGAGTGATGGAGGCTGCCACCTAACAGCCACTAATAGCACCTGACACAGCGTTACACACAGCTACGATCTCTGTGCCGCCTAGCTGAGTTTGAGTTAGGACAGGACAGGACAGGTGGGGGTGGGGGATGGAAAAAAAAAAGGGTATGTGCCTGAGGAAAGACAGCATTGGAGATGAGACTGTTAGATGTCACGTAGTATGTGTATTCTTGAAAGTAAATGCAGCTTTAATTCTCTCCATCACTTTTGTTTAATATCACATGGCAAAAAAAAAAAAAAACGGAAGTAAAACTTACACTACTCCCTGTTGATAGTGTTTACACAGCTTCACTGAGTGTGTGTCCTTCACTTTTGCTACAAATCCACATTAAAGGATTAATCCTAATCCAACCTTAAACCTGAACCCTAAACCACATAATTCATCTCATCCTGTGCAACTTCTTTTTATAACATATTCAAACTTTCTTTTTTTAATGAATTCATGTTTTTTCCTTGCTCCTCAGGATGAAATCATTCGTCCTGTACACTTCAAACAGGGGAGGGTGCGGGGCTTAAGTGAAGATGATCCATGCTGCCTATCTTTCTATGCCAACTGACACTGCTGGTGACCCCCGAGCAGATGTTCCTTGTAATAATCTGCAGTTGAGAGAGGCATGCACACCAGGTGGAGATCCCGGGTCCACTCCCAAACGATTTTCCCCCTATAAAACAAAAGGAGCTTTGAGGTATCGGCTTTCGGAGACACAAAGCTCGGGGTGTAAGGGACTGCAGAGGGGAGTACTTTTAATACAATTAGAGGTCTTTAGAGACAGGCAGCAGGGCCAGGCAGGCAAACAGGGCACTGGCTGACTGACCGAGTGCCTGGCTGACTTGGTAACACAAACGCAAAGATGTTTAGACGGGCGCAAACAGGCTTTTAAAGTGACACAAGGTGCACGGTTGTGGCGGGTGTTGAGGCAAGAGGAAATAAAGAGGTGGAAATGAGAGAGCTGTTGGAAGATATGCCATAATATCTGTAAAACTATCTGGATCTGGTTTTAGTTTGGGAGGGTGGGGAGAGACGGGCAGAGGGTGAGAGTCAGTAAGTCAAAGACGAGAGAGAGAGAGACTAGGGGACTGGAGCCGCCTGAGCAAAGTCCCCTAAGCAAGGGCACAGCTCCTGTTACCGCTTGCTAATGGAGTGGAGCTATTTCAGTAGCATTGATTGACTGCTTTCTTCCTCTGAGCGAGCAACTTTCTCATATCTGGGGAAAATGGATCATAAGCACCCCGGCAGACGAGAGCAGGCTGGTGGAGAGGAGAGGATGATGTTGGTGGCACGAACACCCCTCTGTCTTCTCCCTCTCCCTCACCCTTTCCCTCTCTGTGTATCTGTCTGGTAGCTTGGTGGTGGTGGTGGGGTGCATGAGGGTTGAAGGTGTAGGGAAGTGGCTGTGAAATTCCTCCAAAGGCCTTTAGGGGGTGCAGTCATTCCACCTTGAAACTAAACAAGCCCCCCTCAGCTTTGTCATAACTGTCAAACGCAAATCCTTCCTGGTTGATTATTTTCATTGTGGGGAGAAGGGGTAAGGCTGAGGTAACTTTGACAGATTTCCTGAATAAGAAATGGGACAGGATATGAGAATTTATCTGACAGGTATAGACGGCTGATTTGATACCAATGTGGAGCTGGATTAGCAGGTCACAGCCAGTTTTGGTACCAAATTAATGATGGGTACTAATTAATTTGACAGGGTGGGATGACCAAGGGCAACATCACGCACTATTTTGCTGCTGCTGATAAAAGGACGGCCTCTCTTTCTTGATTAAAGTTTCTCTCAAGATGAACACGTAGCTGGCGTTCATAATTTATGATCTATGCTCAGCTAAAAAAGTGTTTTTGGTTGTTGTAAATTTACAGAAATGATACCCCAAATAAACTGTTATGCTATTTTTAAAAATGCACTCATACAATTTAAAATAAATTCAAGTGGTTTAAAAACAAAACAAAATCAAACCTTAAATTGGCCATTACACAAAAATAAATACCCAGTGCTCAGTACTGTCTTTAAACATCTGCTAATCTGCCTTCATTGGCTTTCCCAGCCTGAGGCATGCAACCGAACGTGTGTTTGTGAGTGCTCATCTGTGTGTGGTGAATACCTAATTATCTGATTATATATGTTTATTCTAATTCATCCCTTGTGAGGATGGTGCGAGGCATTGAGAAACCAGGCACCAGACAAGCTAGCTGTAAGTGGCACGAGGAACTCCCCTTACTTCTTCACACGCTGTTTAGTTCTATGCATAACATCCGCTTGTTCATTCCTAATAAGTCATTTAAGTCATAATACAGTATCTATTTCATCCCCAAACCACATAATCTTTACAGACTGTTTTACCCCTGAGTGACGCTGAATATGGTAGTTCAAGATGCGTTTTGTTGCACTATGTAATACTGCAATACATTTACTGGTATCAATGTTCTGAGATAGAACTGACTATAATTTAGCACATATCTGTCAATATAAATAGTTTGTATATTATGCAAAGGTTCTTTATTGACAGAAAATCTGAATATGATAATTAGCACATTTTCCAAATTCTGTTATGTACAGTAGTCTCAATATTTTCATGTGTGGGTTTATATATTTGGATAAAATGTAGTCCAGTTCAATTTAGGCCTTCTAATAAAGTAAAAGGGAAACACACACACACACACACACAGAAATGTGATTATGTTTCAACAATATGAAGTGGAGACCAGAAAAATAAACTCTCAAAAGAAAGCAGTCTGCATCCGGTGGACTATATAAAAATGTGACTGAAAAGCCATCAAAAACATTTCACTGAAGTTGAAATTGTATTTTTATAAGCTCAGACAACCACAGCAAATAGCTGTGGTGATTTTGATAAACCAGTTAGCTAGTGTGAATCAAGCCGTTCAAGATTTCAAAGGTGTGGCTTTGAATTCAGGCTCCTTCAGAAAACTTTTTTTTCCATGTTTTAGTCCTCACTTTTTTACTATAAGGCATTAATGTTTTCAGAAAAACTTTACATTTGGTTTCAATGACTGTGGCTTTTAAATATGGGCCCCTTCTGAATATGTGGTGTTCTTATCCTGCACATTTGAGAGGGACGTGCTTAATAGGCTTCAACTACAATTGCCTTTGATCAAGTTTAAAGAGGAGCAAAAAGGGCTCTGTAGCTAATGCTGATCCCCATGGCTTTCTTCACACCCTGTGTGCTTTTTCTCCTGTACATGCATGCACACAGTCTCTCACACACACACACACACACACACACACACACACACATATATGCAACCCACCCCATCCCTCGCACAGGAGCACTCTCTCCCACACATACACGCATAACCCCACCAACCGTGAGGCTACAAATAGCTAACCAAGGTCACTCTATCGATCTCCAAACAACAGTGAGACAGACACAGAAAGAGAAAAAGACACTGTGGGAGAGGGATAGAAAGGTGTGTTTCTAAATAGACACAGTTGTTAAGTGCAGGCCTGTGGACTTTTTCACATCAATCCTTCACCACTGCAGTCAGTACTGATATAGACATTTTACAAGTTGAATTTAGTAAAGCAGTTTAATCCATTTCTCAGTACATAATTTAATGAAGTAAACTGTAAATTTTGACATAAGTTGCTATTCCACTACACCATAAAACACACAACTCATGTAGTTAATATTCTCTGTAAATGCAGCAAATTAATACATCTTTCAAAATGACATAACATCATCGTGTTATTTCATCCATTTGATAAAACATCCTGAAATTCTGCTAGATGGATAAGGCGAATGCTGCATGCAGTTTAATGCACAATCAACATCATAAAGAAAGCACTGTCCTCCCAGACTAAATGCCCATTTTGTCAATTTGAGTCCACGTTATACACAACCCACGGAGAAAATCTAGGAGTAAATCAATAGTAACCTGCTCTTCCCAGGGCATACTTTAGTTTAGGTCAGCACTTGATTCTTCAAACATGTAAATTGATTGTCTGTCGGCCATTGAGAATAGCCTTTATGGTCCTCTTTACAAACGTGGTTTGTATTGATTTGCATTAGATTTTTAATAGCATAAAAAATACTTTTGTTTTTTCTTTTTTTGACAGTCACAGATTATATGTGTACTCATATAGTTAGTTATAGATTTGTTTAAATTTGTGCAAATAAAGTGTATACCAATTTGTGGCATTATCTTCAGCAATATTTTAAAATTAATTTAAATTTATTTATCTTTTAATTTATTGTACTGTTCATTTAGTTATTTTGTGAATATTATTATTTTATTATTTTTATTATTGCATTACTCATGAACCTCTATTTTTTCATAAGAAAATATCTCTCAAAACTAAAACTTTGGGGTCATTGTAATATTTTTGCATTCGCTATTTGCGTTGTCACAAATTATATTTTGCATAACTGAAGATTTTATAAATAAACATTTCTGTCATAAATAAAGTCAAAATAAAAGGACAGAGCCTTACCGCACTAGGATTTCATGGTTTGTGTCATGCCTGCTCTCTGCACTTCCATGCTTCACTGTTCTATTTAAAGTGCTTTGGTCTACTGTACTGGCTTCTACTGATCTTTGCTGCTGAGTTGATTCAGAATCATTCTACGAGATGGAAACAGGCTAGGAGAGACAGAGAATGAAAGAAAAGAGAAAGCGTGTGACGAGGTGAAGGGGAGAGACAGGGGAAAAGAGAGTCTCCAGGGGAAGTGAATGGTTGGAATGTGCGTTGAGGCTCAGTGAATGAGCTGCACACTGGGCTGGGGGGTACCGGAGGTATTGTGTTGAGGCAGCAGGGGTCACAGTGGCTGTGACTGACACCAAAACAACATTTCATGGCAGAGAACACTGTTTTAAAGGCCGTGGTCAGGCCTATGCCCACTGACCACACCTTGACTATCAACAACCAGTTCTCTTTATGATAAATTCAGTGTGATTAGCCTTAGTGACTTTTTTTCTGTTCTTTCCTTGTAATGAACACATTAACTTGTGAAGACATGTGTATGCCACCAGGGCTCTCGAACACACACATAATACTGAAAGTGCACATTAAGTGTGTTCGCTCTTGAAACGTTGGCCTGTTGGAGGTGGTGTTAGCATCGCGTCCATGTTAATTTGTTACAAAAAAGCTTAACATATAAACTGAAATAACAACTTTCATGCATCTCTGCTGCATCCCTTCTGGAGCACACAACACCTAAAAATAACAAATATTATTTTAAAAAATCACCTGGTGAACTGCATATTCTTAAGCGGAAGTCACAGAGCAGGGCTGTGGAACAGATGACTCTCGTCCTCAAAATTTTATTCTTTCCTATCCATTTATCAGTTCTCTTTAATAGTGGGCTAGCTGGCTGATAGCATAATTAGGCAGCTAACATCTATTTTAGTAGTCTATTGAGCATTCTAATTAGCAGCAGATTAATGGTCAGTGAAGGCTCAGCTCCACACCACCAACACCAGCAACCCACTGTTACCTTCAGCTGTGCACCGCCTAGGGGCAGGGAAGAGGGGTGAAGTAGGGGCTGCGGTTAGGGAGTGTAGTGTGTGTGTGTGTGTGTGTAGTAGGGTTGAGGCAGTTAGTGTGTGTGTGTGTCTGTGTGTAGTTTGTGAAGGTTTTTCATATTGTTTTAATAGTTGGCACTGAGAAAAAAAGCGTTTGAGAGCCTGTGTGTGTCATGCTGAGAGCGGGGGTTAGTTGCATGTGTGACGGTGTGTATTTTGGAGGGGGTGCACCTCCTGGTCCTTTAGAGACAGTAGTGAGGCATTGAAAGTCTTGCCCTGAGGGTGTCCAAGCACTAATTCTAATTATCACCAGATTACAGAGATAATAGGAGACCCCGCTGTCAAGAATCTAACACCTCTCTCCCAGACTCTTTCTCCAATGATCTTTCTCACTCATATGGCCATTTTACAGCCCAACAGTCACTCGGGTTGCCTGGTAAATGCTAGTGAGAGTGTTCAGGGAGAGAATGAGGTGCACAGAGAGTATTAGAGAAGGAGAGTGAGTGAGGAGATTGAAAGAGGACCAGAATTGACAGGAGGGTGAACCTGAGTGAAAGGGAGTTAAACAGAGAGTTAGAAAGAGATAGAGA
The DNA here is from genome assembly GCA_034779795.1 of Ctenopoma multispine. Taxonomy (NCBI): domain Eukaryota; kingdom Metazoa; phylum Chordata; class Actinopteri; order Anabantiformes; family Anabantidae; genus Ctenopoma; species Ctenopoma multispine. The sequence goes on along the minus strand of JAUYWH010000008.1, from coordinate 15,319,155 downwards.
ACGATTTAGTGATAAAGAGAAACTGCAAGGTGAGAGGGGTAGGTAAGCGCAGTGGAGACAGGAGAGGAGAAATCTCTCTCCTCCACCTTTTTAACTTAAAAATGCTTGCCAGTCTGTCTGCCATTCATTTACTTAACCACCAGTGTTAGTCCTCTGTCTTACCTTTCTGATTCCCTTTAGCTGTTTTTTGTGCTTTAAATTACCGTCTTCTGCACTGTTGAATGTGTGTACAATACAAAAAGGCAGGGAAGAGAAACAGTGACATTCAAAAAGTTAGACCAAATTAATTCAAACCAACAGAGTTCATTACATTACTTTACCAAGTCTGCCATAAGGTTACCCCTTCCGCACTTGACTGTTCAGAAACCCCACTGGTCAAATTTATGAAACATTCAGGTGAAGAAAGCTTTGTTATTCAAGAGTCCGTGTTAAAATGTATTCAAATAACTTAAATGCACTCAATCACTCAAACTACAGAAACTGTTAATTTAATCACTGCAACCAGATTTAAGAATAAAAAAATATAGACATAATTTTTTTTACAATATTAATTGTTTCAGTCGTAATATTCAACACACAGCCTTGATTTACTCACTGCCTCTTAAAGTAACCCACTATTTTATTTACAACCAGTGAGTCTACGTGTTTTAAATAATACACAATGTTTCTTTATTACAGTAATTTAAACCTACTCACAAACCTTGTTTATGGACTTAACAACACCAAAAAGAATAAGCTACTACAATTCAAACTACTGCTACCACAAAATATCTATAACATATATATAATATAATGTCTGTACTATATTATAGACACACAAACTTAAATCTCAGGAATATCAATTTCTCCATTTTGAAACTAGGGACATTGAATCACCTGTTTTGGTGCAAATGAAAGTGACAACAGATGCAATGTAGAGACAAAAGCAAGACAACCCCGAAAAGGAAACTATTTTGCCTTAAGTGGCCGCAGACAAATGTTTACTCCTTATCCTTCTGTAATAATTCTTCCCAAGTTTCCTGTTTTGCTAGTGTCCTTGACACTACTGGTAGGGTGCTATCAAGTCTGGCTGGAGAGGTAGTCCAGTAACTTCAAGAGGGCACATCTGTACGTGCAGTTACAAGAAGGTTTAATGTAACTCTCACGACAGTCAATCTTATATCATAAAGGAGATACCGAGAGATGGGTCATTACACTAGGTGAGTTGAACAGGGCCACAGATGAGCAACAGCCCAGCAGCAGGACAAGTGTCTGCTCCTTTGTGCAAAAAGGAAAATGACCTCCGGAAGGCTACTGGTATGCATGTTTTTGACCAAACTCTCAGAAACAGACTTCATGAGGGCCACAAGGGTCCGACGTCCTCTAGTGTGAACTGTCCTCACAGCCCAACACTGTGCAGCTCGATTGGTATTCTCTAGAGAACACTAGAATTGGCAGGTCCACCACTGGCTCCACATTCTCTTCACAGATGAGAGCAGGTTCCCACTGAGCAGATGTGACAGGTGTGAAAGAGCCTGGAGACACTGTGCTGTCTGTAACATCATCGAGCAGGACCAATATGGTGGGGGGTCAGTGATACTCTGGGGAAGCACATCCTTGGAGAGCTACACAAATCTCCATGTCATAGCTAACAGTACCCTGACTGCTAGGACGTACCAGGATGAAACCCTTGGAGCGACTGTCAGACCTTACACTGGTGCAGTGGGCCCTGGGTTTCTCCTGGTGCAGGACAATGTCCGGCCTCACGTGTAAGCTTTTCCTGGATCATAAAGGTATTAATTCAACTGAATGGCCCTCACGTGCCTCTGTGTGTGTGTGTGTGTGTGTGTATATATATATATATCTATATATATCTATATATAAATAGATATATAGATATATATGAGGGAGAGGCAGAGCGAAGGATAAGGTCAGGGAGTCTATCCCTACGGAGCAGCAAGTAAACTGTAGTCTGTGCCAAATAGCCTACACCACACTGTTCTGGCAATCTGTTGGAGCTTGGCTCTAAAATGCACCTGCCGACACCCTGAGGCCTGTGGCGGGGTGGTTTATCATTGCTAAGTACTGCACATCAGTGGGTTTCAAACCTTTCCTGGGGGAGCCATATTTTCATTATCCTTATTTGTATGAACCAAAACAGCTTTCCATAAAATACATTTGAAATGTTCTGTCTTACTTTGTAGTGTTTTCACATGCAAATCTCTCTGTTTGCCATAATGGAATGAACTGGTATTCAGACTTTACCTCTTGCTGTACAAAAGTACAGGACAGTGAGGGACTACTAAAACAAAATACTGAAAGCAAAAAGTCAAATGTCAAGAGTTGTGCACCTCCTTTAAATGGCTGTTTATCACCCTGATGGATTTACTGGTAGGGGGAATCCTGTTTTTATTCTCAAATGAAGCTGTTCTGGACCCTGATGGAGCTCATAAAGAATGACATATTTATCTTCAGTCTAGGTGGTTTGACAAGGACAGCCACAGTGAGTTATTACAGCACACACGATGGGGGCTTCACTGTAGACTTGGTTTCACTGTATATTGCAGCAGTACCCTTATGTTCTACATCCAAACGTCCAGTACTTAATAGGGCAATAATGTATGTTTGGCTTTTATATTTTAATTGAATTACAAAAAAACATGGACAACACAATAAAAAGAAGTTATTAATATAATAAAAACAGAGCAAAATTTGTTTCCTTAAATTATCAGTCATGCATTGCTTCACAGAGTTTCACAACCATTGTGCTTTAGTGTAATACTCACTGGCATTATAATCCATCTATACACACCACTCTTCCTCCCTTAAGTCTATATTAATAACAAGCACCATTAAAATTTATCAACCACCATTTTATTGTAACCTATACCATTAATCCTATTGATGGTGGCAATATATAACTGTTTCGAGTTTATTGTCAATCGTATATTGTTATTTTACTTATACGACATAGTTCTGTTCTCTGACCTGCTATAAATCAGCTCTCCCTAATTAACTGAGCTGCACAACAACTACCAGTTGCATTTAGATAATTAAATATTGACCTCCTATGCATGATAGTGAAATTCTAGCTCAATCCAGTATCCAGAGAATATATTTAATATATACTTTATTAATGCAGAGCGACACAGTACTCACTGACAGACTGCACAAAGCATTTTATTAATAGATATATTTACTGTACCAAACTGTCTATTTGTACAAATAGACAGTCAGTGGAGTGTGAGACAAACGTTTGTGGTTTCACTCTAGTCATATGATTGCAATGTTAACTTTGTTTGAAATTTCCCAGACTTATTCAGTCCTGTAATGTGAGCTCTGTATTAACAGTTCTATAGCTGTTAATGAAAATGGACTGTGATACTTACAAAAACTAGATTACCATGAACTTAAAATAACAAGAAGTGTAGTTCCCAGGATACGATACAATATCTGTGCTGTATTGCAATCAGCATGCTTTCATTACCCATTGTACGGTAACTTGTTCGGCCATATTCCCCATACAGTACATAAACCTATAATTGCTACCACATAATTACACTCACAACAGAAAGAGGGAGACGGGGAAATGGACTTTCCCCAATGTGCCTCATGCTTCAGCTGAATGGTACATTTGTCATTTATGTATATATTTCAAAGGGCTACTCCTGTAAAGCAATCCACTGGCATTCTTTCCCTCCTCAGCCTGTTCTGTGGGACTACTGTGTTGTCTACTGTGGCATGTGGAGTTGGAGCTGGGGAGTTAAATGGATTAATTACCTTTAAGGTCCTTTTGCGTCTTTTATTTCACAGACAGACTCACTGAGGCCTTTTGAAATGCAACCCCCCCCCCTTATTCCTAATGACATAATCACGTAATTAGGTGATTTTCAAATGGCATCGCCACATAAGTAGGGGGTTAATTTTCCTCCTGGTCCATTCATCTGATTTGCTGGTGTTTTGGGTCACTCGTTCCTACAGTGTGAGTTCAGAAGGAGACTAAATGAGGTTACATGACAAAGTCTGCAAGGAAAACAATTATTTGACACCAGTAGGAAGACTGAAGGTACAAACAATGTAATATACTGTATAGTGATTTGAGAAAAATGTCATTCATAAAATAGTTTAAAAGTCACAAACATTGTGTCATGTGTTACATGTTTAATTTTCAAAACAGATTCACACTCATCATAATTAAATTTCTGTTCTCTTGATGTTGGTGCTATCTGCATATCTAATTCTGTAGAAAACGGTATCCTGGTTCACAGTCAACGAGCAAGTGTAGATAATGGAAGTGTGGTTTCCAGAGCAACAGATCTCAAATAAAGATTTTCCCCTCTCTTGGATATTCTGTGGTGACACGGCTGAAATGCTCTCCTCATTGACTCTAAACACAGGTCCAGCGCTCACAAACACTCGGGCTTGTGTGGAGCAGTCTAATATGTGATGTGAAACAAGAAGGTGTCCTTTCATTCAATCCACTGTGGGCTTTAGTGAGAACAATCAACAGCTCTCCACAGCAAGAAGGCGTGAGGAGCAATTCTTTTCTCCTTCCAACCATGGGAGGAGAAGAAATCAGATAATTAAATGTGAGAAACTGCGTAGAAAGAGAGAAAGGGGAGGGACGTTTCTGCACGACTACCTTTCTGAGACTACCTGTTCAGGCGTGTAGCTAGCGAGCAAGCTAGCCATGGTGCTATATAGCAAGGGCCCTGCAGCGTGGAAACGGTAACGGAGCAGACCGTGACAAAAAGGACGGCACGGCCCCTCAATGCTCCACCTGGCAAACACAGATGGTTGTCAGGGACTGGCAAGTCAGGCATGTCCTCTTCAAGTGGCACAACGTCCATCAGAGCCCATTCTGAATGGGCCCTCTTGCTGTTTGCATGGCCTGAGCTCCAATGATATGCCTCACTCCCCTCTGAAACTCCATAGACTGTGTTCACTGTCACAGCAACGGGAGGAGAGGTGCTGAGCTGAGGCTATTGTTGGAGACAGATAATGGGAGAGAGAGGAAAGTGTTAAAAATGATTGTGTCTCTGTCGGGGCTCTGTGTAGAGATCTGTGGACTGAATCACATCATAATAAGGAAGTGAAGGGGAGCAGGTCCTTTTTTTATTCTCCTTCAACAAGACATGACATGGCGGCCATGTTTGGTCTCCTGGTCAAATATGTTGCCACTGCTGGATTAAGCAGGCTATTGTTAAAGAACAAAGAAGTCATCTGAATAAAGGAAGCCAGTAAAGCTGAAGAATGTAACAAACACATAAAATGTCAATACTGTAATACTGTAAAAGCTATAGTGGAGAGAAATCCAACACTTTTGTAATTAAAAATAAACAAGCCAACACACTGCAGATAGGAAAAAAACACAAAACAAACTAACAAAATACATCTACAGTATTTAGTTTATGTACTAGAGTCCCTAGTACAAAGTCTATGTGTTAACTTTAAACTAAAAGCTTACACATTTAATACTGTAATTATTCCTGCTTAAAATAGAACTGATGACTAAATGAGTGGTGATAAAGATCTGTAGTATTACTGCAGTAGTGCAGTATTTCAAACAAATTCTTTGTCAGCAGCAATACATATCCCAAATCATTTTGTGTGTGTGTATTGCATGTGTTTGTGTGCACGGTTGTGTATTTAATCCTGGTTCTCCTATGAATATAAATGTCTCTGTTAAGGGCCAGTGAGAGCAGAGCTTTCTTCACTCTATTGACTGAAAATCTAGTTGTCTCATCTCTCCAAGCAGATGTCTTTCCCCAAGCATCTGTTTGTATTAGTACTGTAATTGCTGGTGATAATAAGCCCATTGATTCAGTATCTAAGGAAATAGTCAATCAGGGCACCTCATTCGTCTTACTTTTCCTGACAGTTCTCCCCTCTAGCTAAACAGACAGTGTCAGGGCCTGGGCTTTGTTGACTGGATTGGAAAAGCAGACTGTGGTGGGCTGGGAACGGCCGGCCTGTCGACTCTGAGTGAATGATGGGATTGGTGCAAATACACCAGTGACCCAATGGCCCTTACAGGAGGCCCAGGGTGATAGATGTGTTGATTTGTTTATAGATGCCCCCGCTCCTTCTCTGTTCTTTCTCTCTGTTCTCTCTGTGTTTATCCATTTCCATCCCTTTCCTGCTCTGCCCATCCCACTCTGTTCGTATGACTTTCGTAGTTTAATCAAGAGCTAATGCTATTGGTTTTAACAGAACAGATGTTATCTTTGGTTCTATCTTAATTTAGTGTAATACACCTTACTACTTATGATTATCTCAATTGCCCTCTAAATAAAACACAAAATATAAATAAAGTGACTTTAAAAAGTGAAGTCATTGAATTCACTGTTTGTTTTCATGTTTGATTAACTTCTTTTTCAATAGAGATAGTATTTTCCATAATACAATGCATGTTTAAGTGTACGCAACAGCAGAAACACTGCCAGACAAGCTAATGTTTAGGTAATACAACATTATGTTAATATATTTAAAATTCTCTTAAAGTGGAGCCTCGCAGTGAGAACACATTGTTTGTGGCACAATCATTATAGTCCTGTTAGTTTCTCTCCATAAACCAGTAACAATTTGAAAGGTGAGTGAAATCTAAATACCTTCACAGACTGGAATGAGAATCAAAGTGAACCATGTGGTTAATGATTGTCCCATGCAATACCCAATGTGTCCAGCTCTACGACTTCAGAAGCCATAATATTGTCAGAAATAAATCACTGAGCGCTGTCCTAAACTAAATGTGTTCATTTGTAGGGGTTAAAGGGCAGAGCAACCCATTACTCTGTACTACCAAAGGGTCATTATTGCCATGTCAATGATGTAACAAATGAGACTTTGTGATGAATCTTTTTCCCACTACTTCAAACATGTTGCATCAAATCGAACCTTACAAATAAGTGCATGCTTAAAATATTGAAATCTTGGTTGTCCCATTTGATTGCAAATTGTGCCTTCATTTGTCTGCAGAGTTACGCTGAAAAGTGAATAAAAGAGTGACATGTAGTTGTACATACATTACCAACAGATTGTGATTTCATAGTAACGCGTGAAGACGAAAAACTTAATTTACTGCTTCTTCAGTATGAATATAGAATCAATGTTTTATTTAAGTTAAAGGGGAAACAAATAATGTACAAAGAATAATAAAAACAATCCAGAGATTTGCTCTTTATATATATATGTAATAATCCAGCACACAGCCACTCATTCACACACCTCACACAATCACGGGAAAGGAAAGAGGAGAGAGTAAAATTCTTTACGGCCTGTCACAGTGTCTGAAGCAAGTTCACGGTGAGCGTGTATTATTATGCACAGCATCCGAAAACTGCAGTAAATTAGCAAAACATATGGCGACTTAATGATATCAATGAAGTGGCCATGAGGGCTGCCTAGGAGCAACAAATCTGTTAGATGCGGAGTGGTGTTGCTCACCGTGCCCCACTGTTTCCCTCTGACTGATAGAACAAGCTAACGCTACATCCATTAAGATCAATACGCCAGCCATTATGATAGTAAAAAGCACATTTACCAGGGTTGTCAGGCTCATTATTGCAAGCAGATGGCAGCCCTTGCACTTACAATTCTAGACAAGGGAAGCAGTGACAAGACTTCAAATTAGAATCTATAATGCTAATCTATGGCCTGCTGCTGCAGTGTAGATAAAAATGCATTATACAACACAAGACAGTGAGTATTGGACTGAGCTCCTGTGAAAACAGAGTACAGAGTTTAAGAAGGCGTACATCATGATCTTCTGGTATTATGGAAATCTCATCTTATGAGGAGGATATATACAGTATATATATGTGTGTGTGTGTGTTTTTACTGCAATTCTATAGAATGCCAAGGGAATGTATTTGATGCAGAAAACAGGTTGCCAAAGTATGAAATGTTTCCGTACCTTTCCAAGGCATTCTATACAATGCCGAAAGGCAAACTGTTAGTGTGTGGAATACTCCATTGGGAAGCTCATTTTATGCCTAGGCAAAGTACATAATGACTAATATTCGTTACCAAAGAGCTGTTTCCACTAGATGAGTTATTTTGTAAACGAGACACCTTGGCAGAAAAAAGTAAGGGAATAAGCATACAAATAACATATACCAATGAACCCAGACAATTATGCATAAATACAACAGTTAAATCAAGCTTAAAAAACATAATTTGTATTAAATGATGATGCTCTAGCTAACTGACAGGTGAGCACAGTTGTTGAGCGTAAACAGTTTCCACTGTTTTGAAAAAGCAATGCACATCAACATACTAACTAGTATGATAGATACAACAGTTTTTTTTAAGTATAATTCAAAATATGTGTAGATCACATTAAATGCTGCTGGAATACTACAGAGGGAAAAAAAAAACTCTTTGAAGAATTAGATCAGGGAACCTGTTTGGACATTCAAGGAAAGTTCACTCTAGCATCATACCCTTAGTTTCCCTTTCAGTAGGAAGCCATGCTCTGCTCTTGTTCTTCCTGCTCTCTCTCACTCCCCCCGGACACTCCAAATAAATGGCTAAAAAGAGATCTACTTAAAGCTGTCAGAGAGTGTCGCAGCCAACAGCCGGGCCATTCCGCACGACCTACTCCCTGACCTCCTCTTTTCAGGGGTCACTTGTAAGCTGCCTCTGGTGGGAGTGCAGGGTAGTCATGCACTGAATGACAATGTATAAACATATGAATCACTCCTTCCCAGTAACTCCCTTTCAATAGCTGTTGAAGAGCAGCTTTACAGGATTGCAGGGTTTATCTTAATTTAAAGACAAGACGTGTTTTGTGGTATTGAAATAACATAATAATATATAATAATTTTTGCTTTACTTATTTTTTAAACTTTGAAAAAACAGATGAATTAATTATATGTCGTAGTATATCAAAATACATTCTTGGTCGATGAAGCATCTAAAATTATGACAATTTGAATTTTACCACTCCAGAGATTCCCGTTGACTTAGTGTCCCCATGATTCTCAAGCAATGCCAGAAACACAAAAGAGCAACAACCCTGGAAGAGTAATGATTTCATGTGACCTGCGGTGATCTGACAAGATGTTTAAAATGCATGTTTTCTATATCAATACAACACTGATTTTACCCATCATTAAGCCAGACACTCAAAATCCATAATTGGAAGAGATATTATCCCATAATTACAGGCCTTCTCTCCTAGGAGATTTTGAAAATTCACCCAGCTAATATGGTGCAAATGATAAATTATTCCACTGCTTTGTGTTAATCACTACAGTGGAGTCATAAGGGCTCGGCCCCAAAGCTCAGTTTTACCATTAATGCCCTACCTCTCATCAATATTAAAAGGTGCCTTTAGTAAGAGAATGGTATGTGTGCGTGTGGTTGGGTGGGTGTCTTTTAGAGGCAAAAGGGAAAAGTGAGAGACATGTGAATATCACTCTGACACTGCAGGTACATGTTAGCCAGCTGAACCAGCAGTATTACTTATATGCTCAGAAGACAGCTGAACTATTATGAGTGAAGATATTTAATACAGTACTGTCTATTAATCTCACCTCCCTTTGTTGTCCTCCATGTGTGTGTGTGTGTGTGTTCTTTGAGCAGGAGTTTTTAATTACTGACTGTGACAGCTGTGAGTCAGCAGTGCATAATTTAATGTAAAACTAGCATGGACATTACCTTTAGCAAAACAACAGGGAATAGAACACTGACAGAACCAACTCAGTAAAAGGAGAAAAAAAGAAAAATCTGATATAAGATGGAGTAAAATAAATAAGTAAATAGCACAATAAAGAAGAGAAAGATAGATGACAAGAGAGAGTGTGCAAAAATGAGAGAAGAAGAAAAGAGAAAGAAGAGAGGAGAAGATGCCGGTTGGCCACTAGTGAGAGGGCCTGAGTTTGACAGATGCTTTCAGTGATGACCATCTGCCCTGAACAGCAGAGGTGCTGAACTGCAGGTTTTAAAACTGCTCCTTCCAACAGCTCCAAATGAAGCAGAGGAGAAGACCTCTGGACAAAAGGTTGTGCTGAGAGAGGAGCGAGGGCCACGCCACCGCTGTACAACTTTAATTTATGATGGATGAGATTGGAGGAAAGGTCAGGTGGTGATAAATATGAGAGCGTTTGTCCCGGGAGGTCATCAATTATGCCGCGGCTTCTAACTTTCGATCTTGCTGGTGAAATGGATCTCTTCTTTGTGAGAGAACTATCTCTTAGAAAATTGGAGTGTATTAATCAAATTGGCGATGAAGGTGGGGGATGGAGTGTGAGGGGAAGCATATCAACTTAAATCTGAGCCCTGATCCATATCAAAGTAGGGGGCTCATGTTGTGTTTTGATGCATGACTGTATCCTCAGACAGCATTACAAGGTAAAGGAGTTCGTCACTTTGACCAAACAGAATGCACTACTGATTTATACAACCTTTCTCAATGGTAATTTTAATATATATGACTTTGTTTTTTGCTGTATTACAGTATGACAAGTGTTCACCTGGCCACACAATACATGAAATAATTACAAGAAAATTTCATTGGGGATAACATATCCATATAATACAACATATCTGACTATTATGCAATTGTGTAATTTTATTATGCATCAAGTTACATCTTATGTCACAGTGCTCTCATACATAACAAATCCTATTGGCTTCTTAAAGTGAAAATAGCTAAAACAAAAAAAAGAAAACTGCTAAAACACATTCCTTAAAAAATTTAACTGAAAATTTATGAATTGAAAATTTTTTTAATCTACTAGTTTATTGTTAACCACAACATCCAGCTAAAACATGCATTACATAAATAAAGTTTGGCTATTTATTTGTCACTTCAGGTCTTTAGAGCTCTTAGCAGCTTTTATTTCTTTGAGACCTTTCAGAGAAATAGGTTAAATTCCATCCCAAGGTAATGAAATACAGAAGTCTCTTCTTGAAGAGCCAAAAGGAACGACAATAAGATCACAGTGGCTGACCTTTGACTGAGGCCACCTTCCTTTTATCATTGCTGGCCTTCCCCTTTTCTTCCCCTTGGCAAAAAACTATCTCTCCAGGAAAAGTTATTAGCCTCCTTCTATTGTTTCACAAACTCAGCCTGGTATTGTAGAAGAGATTGTGACGATTATAGGACAAACTGAAGAAAGCGAGACAAAAAGGAAAAAAAAAAAAAAGAAAATATGGGTTGATGAGACGGCACGGAACAGTCCCAATTCTTTCTTCCCTGGTGGTGTATATCAAACCAGAGCTGAAGGGGTAATGGTCTTTTTATTCAGCTGACAAGAATCCAGGATGTCAAGCCCCCTACCAATCGATGGGTTTCCATTGTCTCCCTGCTAGCCCACATAGACAAAAAAAACTTTACTTGAATTATCTGCTACAGCCCCAAACAGCTGTTTATAACACAGTTGAAAAGATAAAGAAATACATTAGTGGGGCCTCTGTAGCAGTGGTGACCTCAATGAAAACGTATTACCCTTGTGACACGTCTAATTTCAGCCCCCAGCAGCTTTTACTAGTACTATGGGTTTTTAATTGTGGTCCCCTATTGTGTTTTTTGCTCTAAATAAGCCATTCATCCAATCAAATGACTCAGGATTTTCACCACCACCGCTAATAATAATTAAGAATTATGTTGTACCTGTTAACCAGAATTGCTAAATTTAAAAGTTTAAATCCATGTTTTGTATATACATACATACACACACACACACACACACACACACACACACACACACACACACACACACACACACAGCAAAACAATAATTTAAACATGAAATATTCATTAGTAATAACTCTTTTTGTATATTGAAAATATTTTCAATATATTGAAAAAGTGTCATTTTCACTGGATGGAAAAATATGGTATCACATATTACAATTATCAAAGACAGATTTTTGTGCTTTTGTAGACCTTTTTCCCAAGTAATACTGAGTGATGGCTTTTGACCCATAACAGTATATTACTGTGGTCACTTTTAATTGTGTTTATCTCACCTCCCCACCTGCTCATAAGTCTTTGTTTGCAGGGGGACACCTTGATTGTTAGAAGCTCTGAAAGAAAGCTATCAAAAAAAAAAAAAACACCCATTAAACCCTGGGTCAACGGTCATATTTTGTATCTGACTTACCATTGCAATAAACACTGTGAAAACCTGAGACACAAGTGCCACATAGAAATACCAAATAAAGATTCACAATCAAAAAATGCTTTCAGTTGTTCATGCACTTGAGCAAGGGTATGGGGTATTGGTCCAGCTATTATTGTTACCACCCCAACCCCCTTCCAATCAGCAAGAAAAGAAGGGTGGTGGTGGTGATGGTGCAGCGAGGCACTCCACTCTTGCCTTTCTAGTCCCAGGGTATGGTGCAGGGGTCTCCTAAATGTGCCATGTCGTATTGATCCATATGATCCTTCTAAAAAAACAGCCAGACTAGCACTTACACACCACCCCAGCTGAGTAAGGGCTATTGCTGCACTACGAAGCTAATCAATTGTCTCTGTATGGAATGACTTACCTTCCGCATGACAATGTCAGTTTTTTCTCACTCTCTTATTTTTTTTTGCAGGGTCTTACTGTAGCAAAATGCATCTTATGGCTACTCAGGGATGGGTTAGCAGGCTTTTTTTTTATTTGCATTTGAGATGTCAAATATTTATTTACTATATGTGTGCTGAAAAATCAGAATCATGAAATTGGCAAAAAATATGTATCTTGTGATGCACTTATGAACCTATAGCTCAGTGTGTTCTGTCTGTGGTTTATTGCTGTTTACAGAGCCTGCTGTCTTGTGAAAATAACATATTTAACATACAGTACATGACCTTTTAACCTTTTAAAGCTAAAATGAGAAAATGTTTATTTAAAGCAAAACAAGCAAACAAAAAACATACAGAGTAACTGTTAAGCTGTGAGGACTTCCATGTTTTTGGGTTAATATATGTGACTCAGTGGGATTTGTGAATGATTAGCAGTTCATTTGCTGCCAGCTGTGCCTCATGAAATCCATTTAGTTGACATTTTGAACTTTAACCAAAGCCATGTATGCCCAAATTAGTGATCCAATATCCTCCCTTTTTCTGCATGCTGCATTTCTCTTGCTTCTACAAGAATCTGGGTTTGGTTTTTACAAAAATACCACGCCTTAGCTCCCACAGCTTGCAAAATTACATGGATTTACTTCAGCTGACTAAAACAATTTCTCATCTGCAAAAATGACAATCAAAACAACTTCTGTTCTGTAGTGTGTTATCTCAGATCGTCAAACAGATGCAGAACATGCTTAATGAAAACCAAGCATAGCCTGAAAGGGAATTTGGTTGACCTCAAAACTTCTTTCACTGTTTGTAAAGTTTTGGCCCAACACGAGATACAACCACAGATCTGGTCACTGTGTTATCTAATAAGTTTATTTTAAGTGAGGAAACATGGTGGTTATAATGGGGAAAACATTATAACCACCAATTTCAAAACAACATGTCTGTTTTCAAATTGTAAGAACTCAGGTTCACAATGTTATCCTCATACTTGGACTGTGAAATGCTAGCAAAAAATGGAAGGGGAAAAAAAAAATACACTCACAGCACTCAGTTTTTCTGAAAGCTAATATGTGACCCGCTGATGAAAAGTTCTTCCTTTGGAATTAAGTTGAATGTCCAGCGTTATCTCTCTGTTGGAATTTCTCTTATCACCCCAAGGGAAGCGAGTGACAGATTGATGCAAGTTCTTACTTGAGCCTCCCCACGTACCCTCTGTATGTATCCTGCAATGGACAGATACTGTTAGTGCACCTCGCTATTTTATACTTAGACCTCTCAAAAGCTGTTGAGAGACGGGGGTAAGAGAGATGGTCCAGGGATTCCATGCACTTGGGTGGGAGGGGGATTTGGTTTCAAGAGATGCGGGGCTTGGTCTGCAGACCATAATAATATTGTTGCAAAATGCACAGCCTTGTAAAAAAAGAAGAAAAAAAAGAAAAGAAGGTTTTCACATTTTATTAGACTTATTTAAATTGGATGAAACTTAATTGTTATTTTATTCTGAAAGAAACGAACAATACAATCTCATTTTATGATACTTAGAAAAATAAATCAAAATATAATTTTAAAAAGCAAAGTGTAAACCACAATGCATGTATCTGAGCACTGAAAAGTTTTTTGAGAGCAAATGGTGGCTGGTACAAACACTGTCACACTGGATGAATTTCTCTATTGTCCTTTGTGCAAGTTGAATTTTTTTTTTTTTTAATTTACCGTAACTTTACTTTAACTTTAACTTACTGTATAGCTGACTTGTTAATAATTTATCATTTATCGTACTATAAACACACATGCACACACACACACACACACACACACACACACACACACACACATAATTGTTAGTTACATATATGTATGTATATGTATGTGTATATATATATATATACATATGTATATGTATATATATATACGTATATATATATATATACATATACATATGTATATATATATATATATATATATATATATATATGAGTGAGAAATATATTTAAATATAAATATATATTTAAAACTGGGTATTGATGCCTATAGAGAAAGTTATTGTGTCATTGGGTTGACATTTTGATATCCTTAAATGACCTTAATGGCAGGAAGAGTTGCAGACAGCCATGTGGTGAACACATTTACATACACGTGTCTTGAACGGGGAACAAAGATCTGTAAATGCCAAGAAACTTTAACGAATGCCTGATCCCATTAGTTTATGCTAGAAGTTTATTTTGTAATCTTAGCATTAAATAAGTTATTTTTCTCACTTAATGAATTAAACATAAATGCTGTGATTGTTACAGATCCTACAGAAAATAATTACCAGTTACCAAAACTTAAGATGCCTCTCTCTTCCACTTTAAAATGTATTGTATGGCTGTGGGTAAGACCTGATTAGTCATTCTGCTTGAACTACTTAAACAACTTCATTCACTAGTAGGAGTTCTGACTGCACACCCCTGAACCAGGACCACCAATTATTGTTTGAATGGATATGATCCAAGATCAGAACTCCTGTTCAAAGATGTTCTGGGAGTATGGATCATGGGAGCTAAAGTCTTCACACCCTTTATAACCTTTGCTGAGCTGTGAGTAGAGTTAAACTTCTTTTGTGGTATCCATTTTCTCTTTTCTTTGGTGCAATAACTGTGACGCATGGAATATGTGAGCTGGGTGTAATTACAGAGTTTTAGAGTGCACAAAGATTTGTGATATTTGAGACTTATGCATTAACAGTGATCAAAACTTGACATCCTGACAGTATATCTAGAACCGAAGTGCAGTGAGCAATTATGATGACCTCTGACCTTACACTAGTCTGAGGAGATCAGAACAGTGGGATACACATCTAAAGCCTGGGTGCTAAAGTTGAATCTTTTTTGCAGAACTATCAGTGGGATCTGTCTCCTTCTGCATACCAAGACAGTGCTTATGCCTCACCGGTAATCTGCACCTGGACAGCGTTGTTCTACTTGTGTGCTTATCGGAGAAGTCATACATTTTATCATTCTCCAGGTGCAGCTAGGGTCTTTGTTATCAACAGAGTATATCTCAGTGTCTGATGCAAGGGATTCAGGAAGGAAATGACGATGTTGGACCTTCGATGGATAACGTACAGTCTGGTGTTTCAGTTGAGAATCAAGTCGAAATGACTCAGATTCATAGTGGTAACTTTATGATTTCAGAAGCAGTTTTAGCAGCTGTGTATTATACACTGAAAAAAACAACAGGTAACACCTAAATGGTGGTTACCTGTTGTAACCATAAAACTATGGTGAATTGAATTTAACTCAGTTAATCTGAGGATTGAGTCATGGCAACTGGACTTCTTTCTTCCAAGTAGAGACGTTTCGTTCTGCATCCACAGAA
>JAUYWH010000008.1:15255237-15298078 GCA_034779795.1 Ctenopoma multispine | reverse complement strand
TATATATATCTTTCCACTTCTTCCTTCATTTGCTGCAGGCAATGTTTCTTATTCACTCACATATCATCTTGGAACAGTCTGAAATTACTCACTGATGAGCAGAAAGCTTTTGAGATATAGATAACCAAGAAGCACTTTTGAATGGCAAAAATCTGACAACTCTATTCAGCATTCAGTGTCACGATGAAGAAAAAAAATGGGATTGGACTTGGGCCAGTTCCTGTGGAAGTGAGGAATTGTTTAATCTTTCTGTTATGGAGAGATGAGTGCAAAATTGTCCTATATAAGCTTATGCCACTGTACGCTAAGTATTTTATAAAGTAACGACAAAACAGGGTGTTTGTCAGTGCCTTCCAAAGTGACCCAAATAACTTGGGAATGTTTAAGATCAATGTTAAAGTAATAGGAAAAATGTCATCATCACTAAATAAAGTGATTTTGGCAAAATATAAGACACAGTCCTCTGTGTACAGTGTTGAAACATTCTTTAAACCCTGCATCTACCAATATCTGTATAACTTATTTCTGCATTATGCCTCAAAAATGAACAAAGGTTATTATAAGCTGTTTGACAAGATAAAATACAGTGGAATAACTTCAGATTATGAATGCCCACTGTAACAATCGCAAATTATTTATGAAACTGACTGTAAGCTAAATGTCTGCCAAATTCAACAAATCAACTGACTTAATAGCTCAGAGAACTAACAGTGTTTTATTTATTGTGTCTTTGACTACTATAACGACATACAGCCATCTTGAATTAATACAATACTTTAATAGTACTGAATTTATGTTCTACTTGTGGTGCCAAAGACCAAGAGGGAAACATGATCTTCAGCTTTCTAGACTCTGGGCACATTACAGAAAACTCTGTTTTTCCTGTGTATGTGTGCATTCAACTAAACTGAAGGCTTATGCTTCAGTTGATATATGCTAAATAAATGTTTGGCTAGATTTGTACTTTATGGATCTAATTGTTTGTTGTATATAATTAAAAAATGTGTTATTCTGGGTTTGGATTTACCTCTCATGCTAAGTCACTATCATACAGTCACTGGTGTCTGTTAAACACTGAGGACAGCAATGATGTGATGCCCTCATCCGTGTCTTTCTATAGTTTTCAGGTGTTTTAATACAGCTTCTGGCCATCGCTGCCTGTCTATACCCTTGGCAGAGTAGGATTGTGTTCCAAGTTTAACAAGAGTGCTTTGAACTCACTTTGGAGTTGAATCACCTAACCCAAGGCCAAGTTTGTCACCGTAGCCTCATGTATCAACACAAGATAGAGAATGCCTCAGAGGGACTTGGACTAATTGGGGGGGTTAAACCGCTGTTCATGAATCTCTTGCCTGATCCCCTCAAAATATAATGAACCTAGGCAGGTTTTGAAAAGCTAGGAAACTTGTTTCTTGTGACCTTAGTTGTGTGGCGTTATTCTGGGAGACATGACCGTAAACCCATCCCTCTTCTCCTAAGGCAGTTAAATACCTGCCATTGTGCAGTATTGTTCCGTTATTGCTGTTGTCCCTTTTTCTTTCAAGCTCAATTCTTTATTTTGGTGTATATTGTTACTCCAGAGGAGCTCTTTTTATCCCGAAGGCAAACATCAAACTAAGAGACAATATCAGCTTCACAAAAGACCTCAAAACTCCATTACCCTTTTTTTTCTCCGTGTTTTCTGTCTCTGTGTCTCTCTCTTCCAATCTTGTGGCGATTATTACCATTATCTTTTGAGTTTGAGAAAGGTAATTTTATTTTAATGTCTGGAAATCTTTTGGTTAAATGATAACACATAACTCATATTTACACAGGCAACCCTGACGTCTAAGAATTACATTTCTGTACAACAAATCACAAATAGGCCATGTTTTTGTGGGCAATGTAATTGTAACCCAGTTTCAGTACATTTTTCATTAACATAATGACCATATCTCCAAATTAACATAAATGACAAGTCGCAAATATGCTAATACTTAACATATCAATTAAATGAACACAAGCAACATTTTGTGTTTTTTCTCCTTAAATATCCGCTCTATGACAACATGTTTTCAAATCCCCAATATATATTTTGCGGTACAACATTAATGTTAACTATTAACGCCTTTGCGACTTGTCATTTTTGTTTGCAATTAACATAAATGATAAGTTGCAAATTCATTCAGGCAGTAACAGCACTTGTTAAAGATCTGGGAAAGATGGCGGGCTGTGTAATGACATTTCAACAAAAACACAATCTTTCTCTAACCCTAACCAAAAGTGGTGCTTTTCTTACCTAAACCCAACAAGAGTGTGGTGATGAGCACTTCATTCAAAATAAGTGTCATTACAGCATAATTATTATATGATTAAGTTTTGCTACAACATTGGCAAGACCTCATCCTAAAACAATAAATAGCAGCAGCAGCTTGTGACGGCAGCCCCATGAAACCTACAAAATTAGAGAACTGAATGCAGAGAGCCCATTTTTAAGAGTTTCAACATTCTCTAAATATTAAAATAGTTTAACTGCTTTAATAAAAGTGACCTTGGTGGATGGTATTTTTTTAGATTTAGATTTTTCTTTGTTGTAGATTTTTAAAAATTGAACCTGATATAATTATATTTCAACATGAGCCAAAAATAAATAAATAAAAGCTTGGGCCTTAGGAAAACTACCCAACATGTTCGATCCTAAATATGTGACCCCCTCCCATTTATGCATACTTCACCTGTGTTAACTCGCATGTGAGTCTTAAGGTTCAGAATTATTATACATTTTCAATTTACCTGTCAACCTGCTGAGGTAACAGGTAATAAATACAGTCATCGAGCCACAATGATAAGCCAGCATTTCAGTGGAATCCGAGAGCTTTTTTATGCTTATAAGAGAAAAAGACACTGGGGGGGAAATTTACATTCAGCATATCAACAGACCAATCCGCACTCCTTTCAGTCATTGTATTATTCACTGTGTGTTCATTTCCTGTTGATCAGATTGACTGTTTGATGTATTCTCCTAACTTGACACAATGATGCTGATAAACCAGTGGCAAATTTACTTATTCTGCTGACAGACAGCAATTTAGTGGGAAATGAAGTTGTCTTGACGACGATGCCATATTACATACACACCCTAGCAAATAACCTAGTCTGAATAATCACCTCCACTGTCTGTTTAAATGATTTTATACCCATTTTAAAGGAAGCCTTTGATGTGATAATACTAATTCCCTGCCTGTGAGGAAGGTGGTGAAAAAGTGGAAATTATTTCAGTATTAGGATGTCAGTCAATCCTCTTCCACACCTAGCTCACTTATTAACTGGTAATGATTGAGCTGCTACATCCACTACACTGTCTTCAGTGCTTTACTGTGCAGTACAATTGATTTCAATAAAGCTGTGGGTGCTTTAATCTCATTGTTTTGTTGCTAGGTGCAGAATATTCAATTTGGAGGAAAATGTGAACCAGTGTTGTTGTTTTTTTCTTTGCTGTTTTTTTTTTTTTTTTTTTTTAAGAAGGAGACAGGCTTGTGTGCAGACTGTAAACCACATCTCAACATACCGGGCTCCATTAAATATATATTAAGTAAATCTTAATACGATAAAAAAGCAAATATATAATTTTATTTTTGAACTCTATACAATAGGCTGAAAAGAACACTAAAACACTTTTTTAGCTTTGGATGAGGTCAAAGACGAGCAACCTTGTTATCCCCAAAATAATTTAATTCAGTCTGTTTTACATAGCACAATGCCCTAATACATGATTTAAGGGGCTTTCACATATTACATGCATTAGGATAATGGAACACAATGATTAAATTTTCAGTAGCATTAACATGTGATGCATAAAATAAAAGAATCAGAGAAAAAGCTCAAATAAGGCTGCTGTAAGAATGTACATGTACATGTCACAAAGAGATATAGGCTCGCAATGACTCTTTATTCATTTGTTTATCAAAATGACTTAGTTTTGCGCTTAAAAATATAGTGCATTCAAAATGAAATATTTTCAAATTGTTCACTGAATAATATTAGGAAGAAGTCATGCATACATTTTCTTTGAGTTTTGCAGCACACATTATAAGGCTAAAATTATAAATTCCAATAAAAATATAAATTTGCCTGTGAACATTGTTCCAGTATTATTATTATTATGGCTTCAGAGATAATATGACCCTGACAGATATAGAAAAACACAGAAAATACATATTCACTTTAGGATTTTATTCTGAAAGGCAGTATGACAGAAATGTTAGTGAATTAAAATTCACTAATTGACAAAAAAAGTCACCAAACCAGGATATTTTATTATAGATTATGTTATCTTTAACACCACTTAGAATCAATGTGCTTGAGAGGGTGGGTTTTTCTGCAGTCACTGATTGTTAAGTCCTTTTGAAACACAAAATGATCATTTAGCCATGTTACAGCACCTAAGAATTCAACCAGCTGTCTCATACTGACATGGCTCTGCCCAGTTAAAACTTTTATGCGAGAAACCCTTATGGTACAATCTTGACAAGCATTAGTACTTCATTTAAGGTAGTAGTAGTATCCTGAATATTGATTGGCTATAGCTTCATTAGCAGGGAACTGACATCCCAGTTTAAAGAGATTGATGTCTCTTTAAACTGGGTCCTAGTCAGTGATACCTGGGGAATCACACTATTGACTTTGGGCTGTTTGTGCTTCTAGGCCTCTGGAGACTTTTGTGGTAGCTTTAATGGGCTCCATCAATTCAGCTTCCTTTTTAATAATTATTGTTTTACCATTCACAAGAGACAATAGCATCTGATGGTTTTGTTTTTTTTTCATGTTGCCTGGAAACAACAGAGACTTGTTTGTCTTGGTTTCTGCATAAGGAGTTTACAATGTGGAGGTTTGTTTTTGTTCATTTTTCTAAGTCATGACAAGCTCTTCCTTTCAACGTGTTCTTCCCAAGAACAATACACAAGGGAGCATTACAAAGAAACGATAAAATTCCATATGAGTAATCCAGAAATCCCTTTTCAATGATGTGACATCAGTAACCTGAATATTGAAGAAAGATGAATAGCTTTTCCCAAAGATTAGCATGGTGTAATTAAACGAGTATACCTCTCTGTGTGAAAGACAATTGATTTTCATACACTTGATGCCACAATCCTGTTTTTGGTTTAAGAGCGTCTTTGATTTTTCTTTGGTTTAACACACAATAACCACAGGAAGTTGAGACACATAAAAGCACAGCCTCGCAGACCTTCAAGTTCACCTTGTAAGGTGGGGGAGGGAGTATGGGTTGTCTGAGGATGGTACTGAAAAGGTGTTTACAAAGAAAGAGAACAAGAGAGTGATAGCATAAGAGGACAAGAGGGAGAATTAAGTGATCTTGGTACATGATGAAAAGGAATGCTAATGTTAAGTACATTGATCAGCTGCTCTGGAGCAGTCAACCAACCCTTTGCCCCCCCACAATATCAATACATTGAAAACATCATTTGTATCAGCAGTTGTTTCTTTAATTAAGATCTGGCCCAAATCTTTGGTATTGATCTGTGCCATTACCTTATCGACATTGTCTCGCCAAGCTGACTCAGTGTCTTTCTCTCTATTGAAATGACCTGGCTTAGGGGTACAAAGTGCACTGCCGTATTATGTCATATAAGCCAAGATGTGTCTTTGTCTCCTGTCTGAACAAGGTATTTAAGGTAAGTGGTACAGACCAGTATTGACATCTGTTTGCGTCACTTAACAAAATTAAACACGTGGGAAAATTGCCTGCGAAAGGGGAATTCTTAAGGGACTCGTGCATTTGGATCTAATAGATGTGATTTGACACTGACTGCTTAGCAGCCTAGCTTTATACTATGGTGATGCAAATCTCTTATTAAATTATACAAACAACGCATAGACTTTATTCTTAGAAATTGCTAAAATGGAAGATATAAAATTTGGTATTCACTCTATTACCGTTAGTGCAGGATTTCTCGTGCTTCACACTGAGTCCTCTAAAAGAAGCTATTCCCAGGACACCAGCAGTAATTCCCCCTGAAATAACCTCAATTCTTCAATACAGTGTATAGTATTTACTTCATCATCATTAAGAATCTATCCCACAGTCATTACAGTGATTGATACCTCCATTGAAACCATTAAGGCATATTTTCTATACGAAATATCCCTTTACTTGGATCTCTTTCCTGTCTAATTGAACAATGACATATTTTCTTGGGCTCTTTTATCTGGGTTTTGGGAAGCTGATCCCTGCATCAGCCAACTCTTGCTTTCCTCCAAACCCCACTTCCTCAGCCTCCCTACTTTGCTGCCTTCCTTCAAAGCAGTCTGCAGTTGTATGGTGTCTCCTCCCCACTCCAGCCCCTCACATGGCGTGCATGGTGTAGGAGATGCTACTGAATCCACAATGCCTCACTGTGCCTCAGGTGAGGTTTCTGAAGAGCCTACCGCCACAGCCTTCGCCTCGCAGGCAGCCATCAACACTCAACCAGCCCGCGTCCTGCTGAATACCGCCAGTCAATCCCACTTGTCTCACCGCGTGAAGCATCCACCCACCTGATAAAATATACAACCCACCTCCCTCTCCAAACCCCTGAAGTGTTAAATTTGTTTCCCCTAACTCAACCCCCACCTACCCCTGCAGGAGAACCCCACATTACACTCCTGAAAAATCCCCAAGAAGAATATTTATTTATTTTTTTTGTGGGTGAAAGGATCGGTGGAGGCTTTGCATCTCCATGGGCATTTTGAACAACGCCTGCTTTGCTCCGATTGCAACCACCACAAACAAATCCAATAGCCACCGCTAATCTGATCATCTCATCCCCAGCACTTTTCATGCTGGGTTCCTCCCTCACAACCCCCTGTACTAGTTCCAGTCTGGAAGTGTGTGATAAGACACTGGAAATTTAGTCATCATCTTCCGCGCAAAGGAGCTCAGAGGAGGGATTATGATATTCCTATAACCTTACATTGGATATGGACAGGGGCAGCTCCCAGAGCGGATACAATCCTGTACATAGCTGTCCGTCCGGACCTTTTTCTCTCAGCCCCATCCAATGCCTTTTCCCTTTTAAAAGGTTGACTTTACAAGATTAGTGCACACTAGCCGTCATCATGTTAGCAGTGATAGCAAGGAGAAGACATAGTGTTTACTGTTGTTCAATGCATTTTGCCACTCTGATAAGAGCCACGATAAATATAAACTTTTTTTTTTTTTTCTTGTGTATTGGTTCATAAAAAAAGTCTTAGACGATGTGAGTGAAAATGGATGAGTTAGATATGTTTATTTTGAAGAGAGGCTTAAAAGGCTTTTGAATTGGCTTGCTAAGATAGAAATGCACTTGAGAATGGAATATGAAAAATCTTTGTACTGGTAGATTTTTAGCAGATTATTCCAAATGCTTGCTACAAGCAAAATGATGGATGAGATAAAAATCACACTCATTCCCCACAGACCTAATTTTGCTCAGGTTGGCACATTTAGATATCTCTACCGCAAAGATGAGTGCTGAGATGACTTTTTGGCATTTGTGGCTGCCAAACAAATCAAAACACCATGTTCACATTTTGCAAGCATGTGTCTCATTTAGTTTGGCAGTTGCATATGACTTGCTGTGTAATTATTGTGGATGTCATTCAGGACAGTTTTTGGCTTGTCCATATAACTGATTTCAGTTAAAACTGTGCACTGCACTTGCTGAATTTTGAACATATTAAAACATCTCAGTAACCGTTCATTGAACTCCCAGCTCTTCTTGGGAACTCACAAACTGTTGGCACGCACACTCTCATTTTTACAGCTATTTAGACGCAGTGAAATCAAGAACCTGGATAAAACATGAATGAAACGTGAGCTTAAAAACACATAAAACTGGAATAAATGGCTGGTGAAATGAAGTTAGTTTGTATGAGTAACAAAATGGCATTTTCAGCTTAATTTAATGTCTACTCAGGATTTGAGTGGTTTCTCTTTGGATGCACATTTGCATTATTTTTAAAGAATAAAAACAGATAGGCTTTGGATCATGTTCTCTCTGGTCATCACGTGAGATGAGAGATTGTTAGTAAGGAAACTTATTGCCTTTATAGCTGTACACTACAGGGCAACGACTAATCTGATTCACAGTTATTAAAAGACCTCTGCCTTAGGTTTTGTGGTGAAATGGACAAACTAAATGGTGTCAGAGGCAGGTAATTATGTAGCATCCACTCTGTAGAGAATCTTGTCACTGTCACACCACTCACAGTTTGCTCTCTTTCCCTGAGAAACTGCGATGCTGCATCTAATCATGAAAAGAATCCCGAGATGTATCTCGGTCCATTAGCGGAGTCACACTTGCAGTACAACATCAGTCAAACATTATAATAGTCTGAGCAGCACTGTGTCGTCTATACAGTGATCTCATTGTTCTGTCACATTTAAAAGGTATATATTAGACATCTTTGACAGACGTTGTTAAATATTGAATATGATGCATTTAAAATGCTTTGGCTGTTTATTTTATCATCACCTTTTCACTATCTCTCCACCTCTTTCTTTCTCTCTCTCTGTTCTTCTTTGCAGTGGAATACGTTCACATTTTTTACCTCCTGTGATACAGGCTCATTCAAAGTCAGATTAAATTAGGGCAGGTCTGTCTCGCTGAGATCCAGAGTGACAGAGATGTCCCAAGCTACAGGAAGCAGCAGTTACAGTTCTAACACCACCACCACCAACCCCCAGCCAACCCAGCCCCCGCACTTCCCACATCTCCCATCAATATTTCATTAGGTAACCTTAGAAGCAAAGTATAAGTGAACACGTTCGTGCATGTGGAGTGTCCAAGCACGCACACACAAGCCGTAACTCTCAGTCACACACAGACTATTCTTTTTCCCCTGTTACTGTCGCACAGGTTTGCTGAGTTTCCGTCTAGCCAGACGTGCAAGGAAAGCTAAGCCCCCTTCACTCCCCCCTTCTCCTGCTACTCCTCTTCCATGTCCTCCTCATGGAAGATTTAGCTTCCATTCAATTATCCTTATTCAGGATGACAAAAATCAATCATTTCATTCTCTCTGGATGGCTAGCCATTAATAATGGGGACATCAACTGAAATGAAATACACATTTCCCTCAGCTGATCCCCTCCTGTGATAGATTTGTGCAGCTACAAATGGGTGGAGGTAAGGTTTCTAAAGTCAAAATGGAAGTGTTTGTACTATATGTCTTCTAATCACCTTCATTCCACAGACACCAGGGTGTTGATAACGTTCTAATCTCAAAGTAAATGCATAGTGAGTTGTCGACTGTAGTAAACCAACTGTGTCATATAGAATCGGGCCATGAGTCACTTTTTCAAACAACATTTAACACCTTGTCAAAGCTTCCTGACTCTTACCAGGAAAACACACGTAACACACACATATAATAAGCTTTATTCTTTAAGAAATGCTGCTTTATAACAATAAATACACGTACAAAAGACAGTATGAAGCAGGAAACATAATGTGGAAGTTGGAAGCTTAAGTTAACTTAATGCTTTCTGTATCATCTGACAACACCACCAGGTTTACCTAAAACTTGATTTTGGTAGTCTAATCAATGCATCCTTCAATTCTGTTTTACCATTTTAATACAATTAAGATATGTTAATACATTATTTTAGGAATTGAAATTAAAATGTTCTATAATGTAGTTGTCTTTATACGTTTTGGTGCATGCTACACTGATACATATCTAAAAATGAGATACCAATAAACAAACTAATAAACAACATGTTGCTGAGGTTTGTGCATCAAAATATGCACTCTGTCATCCCTAACTAGAAGAAAAAGACGCAGATGGCTTTGACGCACCTTTTACAGTCATTTGATTCTAATTTCTGTCAGGTAAGCTTCAGTGTTTTGGTTGTCTGAAGCATATTCTTTTGGAAATTTACTGCAAGGGCTTATACACCACATCAATATTCTACTAAGGTGAGAATATTATTTCTATTTGAATGAAAAGTCCTATCCATTTGACAAAGCTTTGGAAAACATGCATCATGTATCAGTTTTCAACATTGCTTATGGCTTTAAAGTAAAATAGGTTTGAGATATAGCCCTGCAAATAATGTATAAATATATCATACAGTAGTTGTCACTGAGCTACATGAGAGATTTATTATAAGTTATGCTACTCTTTTTATATTTTTTTTTCTGACTATATATTTATGAATTCCTCAACTTCTAAAGCATTGATGTATGAAAAACCAAAACCCAAGATTAAATAAGTAAATATCCAAAATACAAAAGATATTTTGAATAAAAATGATTTTTTTGTATTATTCACATTAGAGGTTCTCATGGGTTCATTTCACTGACCTGGGTACCAAGTTGGGATGAGTCCAGATTCTGTCAGTCTAATTGGGTTGAGTTGGGTCTTCCTTTACCCTCTCAGGTCTTGGGTCTGTGTCTCAATATGTCAAGGAATTGAATTGACCCAAAACTGCAAATCGTCAATTTGGGAGAGAACAAGGCTAAAGTGAAGTGAAGAGCATGGCAAAGGAAAACAAGTTAAAGGGACTGCTGCCACTTTTCTCCCTTTGTTTGAGTCTATTTACATCTGCCACACTTTGGATTGGGTCCAGGGATGTCACTAGGATTGAAAGACAAAGGTGGCATAGCCCCCAGGTTTGTAGGAAGGAATTAGCACCTATAGTAAGCAATGAAAAAAAAAACACCAGACCTAAATATACTTCATTAATTAAATGGTCTCTTGTACAGCAATTGTGCTGTTATCTGGCTCATTTTCTTTCAATGGCTTCTCTGGAAGATCCCCTGCCTTTAGTTTCCTTAGTATTTAGGATGTCACCTTTTTTTTTACATTTATTTGTAAAAATGAGTCATGAGTTGAAGGGATTGTGTTCACTAAAAAACATGCTAGCACATATATCTATCTATGCATTTAATAATATTAAATGTGATACATAATATCTAAAGATATATAGTTTCATAACTCCTCTTTCTTCTTGCTTGGTGTTTTTCCAAATAAAGTCATTTATGTCTGCCCACCATTGATATTTTTCTACGCAACTGGAGACAGACTACCAACACACTGAACAGAATACAACCTAATGGTGTGGTGCAATCATTAGTTTATTTGCTAGTATTTTAATAACCGATTAGAACAACAGAATTATCCGGGCACTAATATTCTGTCAAAATACAAGACGAAAGACGGGCGCATGCAGCTGAACTAAATCAGTGTTAAAATACCCAACATAATCTTTTCTTTCACTTAAGAAAACACAATTAAGGTTAATCTATTAACAGTTATTGACACCTACTCACACTTTTAGACTATGAATTAATTCTCTAGCTGCTTCATTCTGTTAAACAACTCTGTCAAGGAATGTTGCTAACAAGCAACATCATGTAGCTTCGCCTAGGTCCTAATGCCAGCCTCCTACCTACAGCAGCTTAACCACCAGTACATTCATTTTAATCAAATACTGATAACTAGACTTGCTATTATTTATTTCAATATATCAATAATTACCTTTTTTTTATTGCGATTAATTGCATGATTTTTCTGTTAAGTTACGCACTGTTTTTTTTTACTTTCATTTTAGCACTGCAATATGAACAAAATTGCAATAATATTTAGTCTCCAAACACTTTAAACAAATAAGATGTTTTTTAACAGCAGCATTCCCTTTACACAGTAGCAGTTCAATATGTCCTGTAAATCTCAAATTAAACAATGTATTGAAATAGAAAACCAAAACTATTTGCCATTGCCAGGACATTAACGTTTATCTGGTTTATTTATAGAAAAACTATTTGTTCTCATAGTCGAGAACAACCTGCGTGTAATCACACGTCTGTACCTTGTTCTTTATCTTATGTCATTTCTGTCTGGTCATGGTTGTGTTTACTATTCTCCTCTGATCTGTGTATCGTGCACAGACACACACCAGCGCATGTCGCAAAGTACGTCACGTCAATCACCTAAAAAAACTTTTTTTAAACATAGTTGTTCATTTGACTGTTGTCATTAAAAAAAACACATGAACTTTATGATTTCTTGTGTCAGTGTCCGATGTTTGGCTGATTTGTTGCATCAACGGTGTGTATTGTATTCAAGTGATAAGTCAGATTTAAAGTTCTCCAATGAAAGGAAAATTAAATTTTGCCGTGGTTATCTGTCTGTATGTGTATTCAGAGCCAGTGAGCAATGGACTTTTAGCTTTACTTTACTTTGCTTGGCAGATGCTTTTATCCAAAGCGACTTACAAGGAGCTAGCGTGTGAGTGTCTTGCTCAAGGACACACCTGGTATGGTGGACGGGCTAGGAGTCGGGCTGGAATTCGAACCCTAATAAAACTGTGTTAATGCGCAATAAATTAATTGTCTATGTTAATAAATTAATGTGTTAACATGTTATGCCAAGCCCTGATATATAAATATATGTATGTATGTATGTATGTATGTGTATATATATATATATACACGACGTCTGGGATTGGGTCTAATTACTTTCAGGTATATTTGGGCATGCTATCACTATGTTGGGGTCCTTGTCAGGTCAAGTCTCACTTTATTAAACATTTTTTTATTCATGTCAGGTTCAAGTTGGCTTTCCACGGTCTGTTCGTGTTGTGTTGTATGTTCCATTCCTGCTTTGTCTTCTATATTGTTCAATTCTCACACAAAAAAGGTACTAAATTCCACTCTGTGTAATGAAATGTGTTCTAAAGCCACAACGTGTACAAGAAGACTAAATGACAAAAGGGAGCAGAAAATTGGCTGGGACTCACACCTGCTTGGAATGATTAAGCTGTAGCAATTCTTTTTTCCCCTTCCAACAAATGACTGCAGTAGTCGACAAAAGGTGTTGATTCAGAGGGCAAATTAAGCCTTGAACAGGCAAGATAATGTGCCTGTGATCAATTAACATAGACACAAGGTGTACCGGTTTCACTTTGAAACTTTCAGGGCTGGCCAACAGGCCCCTTTGTGCCTTTCAGCTGAGCAGCACTAATCATTTCTGTGGCTTGCTTCTAAAGGCAGCCCTGGACTCAGAGTATGGATTTTGCCTGGGGACTCTCCCCAGGCAATGAACTGACTAGTCAAACATGTTCACAGCAGCCCTAATCTTACTGACTTGGCATGAAAGACCACATATCTATATTTTTTTTATCCATGATTTTTGTACAAAATAAAAAGTGCTTCTTCACAATCCAGTTGAGGGCTGAATTAAGTCAAGACCAAAAATCACCAAGATACAGGCTGTGCATTCTTATTTATTTAACCTTCTGTAAATAGATTGAAAGGGGATTAAACAGCAGTTTCCCCCAGCTCAAAGATGGTTTGATCTTTGTCTAAGTCCATGTTTTTGAAGGACATCCAATAACTTTCAAAATATATAAGTATAGTACAGAGAGAGAGAAAAAAAAAAGATATATATATATATACATTCATTTATTCTGAGATATAGTTACGTATTTCTACACACAGTTTCATACAAAAGCTGATCCAGAGTTGAGGTGCATTAGAGTTTTTCCTCTATGGGTCACATATTAAACAAGATGTTGAATGTGTGTAAGCTTTACATACAGTAGGCACTGTCAGCTTACTGTCACTATGTCTCCTCACACACCAAGTGTGTAAGTATTAATCTTGTTTGAGACAGAATGCGCAGGCATAACAGCCAGGCTTTGGTGGGAGGCAGATGATGATATATCTATGAAAGTGTGAAGCTGAAGTAATATGATGTACCTTATAAAGGCTGGCTCCACACTGAGGGAGCACCTTAATCCCCCCTCTAAACCACCCTCTCCATCTCTGAGAGGAGTTGATTTTGTTTTGCTTTGAATCCCCCTCTCTCCTCTCTCTCTCTCTCTCTCTTTGGTTTGTCTTGAAGAGAGGAAAATATCCACCACTACTATTTTCGTTTAGATTAACTGACTGATGGACCTGTTCAAAGCACATCATCCACACCATATGGATCATGGGAGATACAAATCACATATAGGTGTCAAGGCAAAAGATAGTTCCCATAAAACAGTGTTGTCTGACAATGTGTAAGGGTGTGGCCTTTTACAGTATTAACAGCTTTATAAACTGAGGATTTGTAATTTGTTTGAACAATTTCACAATGCTTGATTTAACACTACCAAAAAAACTGAGGTGAGAATAGAGAAGAAATTCAATCCTCAGTGTAACCATGGCAGAAAGACCAACATAAGCATTTCAGTGCATGACACGTGTTCCCGCAATGTAAAATGTGGTGTTACTTTTGGCTTTAACAGCCTTTTCTTGAGAGGAAAGTAAACGAACACTTGCTTCTTTTACGAATTCTCGTGTTAACTGCTAGCTAATGATATTATATGGAACCTATGGCCTTAGTAAAACGTATTACATATCTGGGCTTGAATGTATCATGCCATGGATTATGGTCCAGCCTCTGGAGGACCACAAACCACATTAGCTTGAATTACCAAATTTTAACTTTATGCGCAACGGCCCCACGCCCACCTAGCAGGGTTTTAGTATTTTATATGTCATAATCCCTTATTCCCCACCATCATAACCCCCCTCCCTGGTCCCTCCTGTGCCGGATGACTATTAGGTTATTGAGAAATTCACCACAGATGTCATCCTCAAGATGAATGTCTCTGTTCTGATGTGTGAGGAATGGAATCTGAGCACAGTCTGAAAGATGATAGTCAGGAAAAAAGAAGAGAATGGTCAGCTGCGAAAACACTGGCAATGCCAGATAAGGCACTTGTGTTCTGTCCACTTCATGCAGAGCCAGATTCCAAATCTGGAGGAGTCTGCAGGCCCAAAAACAACTTAAGGTGCTAATTATCTGCTAACTACTGCTGTAAAAAGAGGGATAGAATAAGAGGAAGAAAAGCAAAACAAAATAACCTGTGTATACAGTATCTGTAGTTAAGAAAAACACTGTACATATGCAATTTTTATTTGCTTTTATTAATTCATCGGGATTCCCATTAGCCACTTCCAAAGTAGCTATTGATAAAGAGCAGCCATGTATCATTTGAGACTTAATAATACAAAATTTAATTATGTGAAATATTAATAACTGATACTTTTGTGGAAATTCTAAAAGAAAGGCAGCTTACTTTTACAGTACCAATAGTTTGGGGTTCATTGTGACTCTCCTATTAACTGTAAGTTTTCTGATGACTATATACAACACTGGCATTTGCGCAACAACCTAGCTGAAAAATCCTGTTACATACCGGAACTGGTTGTGAAAGCAGTTCACTGCAAAGTGCCATAAACAGATAAATGCATTGCTCAAAGTTTGTTGCTGCCCTGTAACTGTATCTTTTGTTGTTTGATGGTTGTATCTTTTCTAACAGTCACACTACCAGTAGCTGCTGAGGGGGGTTTCTCTCATGAATGCTCCGCTCACAGCTACCGTGGTTAACACAAGAGGGTTCGCCATTACAGCCAATCACAGGATGGCGTACCTTTTGGGTCCACAAAAAATGGCCAGTTATGGACTATATGAATTTGACATTATTACTGGAGCATTTTGAGAAAAACAACAACTCTGAATTGGCCACAATGAAACACTGGCATGTCACTAGCCAGTGTGCAAATACATGTTCTCCTCAACGTGTGGGCCTTTGACTATGTGTAACATGGGCACCCAACTTCAAAAAAGTATAGATGTAACATCAGAACACTAAAAGCATATTAACTGACAGAAAAAAATGTTGTGCTCTTACTGATAGGTGTTAATTATATGCCCATATTTGGCATCTTGACTAGCATAAGAAAAAGAAAAATCTATTAAATTAATTTATGACAGTATTGTTGTTATATAACCAGAATTTTGTGTACAAATAACTCTTTCTCATCAGATTCCAGTGTTCATGTTTAAATATGTTTGTTTCTATTAATTATCCATAGAAGCGCATTGCCTACAATTATAAGTGAAACCAAATGTGTGTTCTTTGCACATAGCAGTGTTTACAGTTGTTAACATTTCAAACACAAGCCATTGGAGTTTTTATTATCACTTTTAGTGTCTATATGTTTATAACTTTCCACATGAAAATGTAGATACAACATTCTGAACATGCACTTTTCTTACAGTAGATGCGTGACGATGTATGTGTGGGTCTTTTGTCCCACTCGTATGGGAGTGGAGGTCAGTCCCTTTGGGCTGTTTAACAGACATCAGTTGTCCTTTCTTCTTCAGGAAATGGATGCCGTCGATTACTATCTGAGGATTCATAAATTCTTTATGGGCAAGTTGAAGTTATAGGGACTGATGAATTCAGCCTGTAAGGCAGCCGATGCCAAATAACCCCCTCCCCCACCCCCCCAACTCTGCCACAATTGTTGAGATAAAGAGATGAAGGAAGAGTCTGTCTCTGTCATGCTTATTTCCCTCTATGGTGTCTTTCTTTTTTGTAATGTAAAGATTGTGTCCATTTAACAGGACTGCTTGGAGCAAACCAAGACTTGTTTTCTGTGCTCGTTGCCCACGTGTGACAGTGCTGATAGAATTTTTCTAGCAGAATGTACACACACTATGTAAGATTGGCCTTCCTTCATCTAATGTTTCAAACCTATCCATCATGAAATTAACTTTACAGACAATAGTCTGCCTATCCCTTAAAGGCTATTATCATTATTTTGGCTAGTTTGCTCTGCATTTACACTAGGGCTTATCTGCAAATTTGTGAACTTTTACCAAATGCAGTCTGTCCAACAGTTGACATCCAACATCCTTTTCCACATCAATCACTGTTTTAGTTTCTCCTTTCAAAGCTCTTTGAGGCCTTGATGTTTTCCTTTTGCAAGTAGATATCCAGAGGCAGCCTGGTGTCCTCTCTTTCTCCCCCTCTATTTCTAAACACTTTTCCTTGGGTTGTCTTGTGTGGGGTGCTCACTAACTAAGCCAATCTGGCTACACCCAAGCATGCAGGGGAGTTAGCCACCGGTTGGGGATGTTTATATAAATGAGGACAGTGTGACACCCCAGGGTGTTTCACAGTGGGTACTATTCCTTAAAAAAAAAAAGAAAGAAAAAAAAAAATCTGTCTGTGTCGCTTGCTCCTCAAAGTCCCTAGTCTTGTAAATAGATTTTGATGGATACGCTTTCCTCCTCACACTCACTCTCAAAGTACAAATAATTCCACATAAGACCCACTACCTACTTGTGCAAGTATACACAGCACATTGGCAAAAAGATATACAAACATCAGAAGCAAACAACATTTCTCTACTAGAATGTGATCAAAACAAGTGTGGCAACACAAGTTGGTCAGAGGGCCCTCTGCCTTATGCACGCAACAAAGATGTATGGATTCCGTATTAGTGATTTAACAACTTGCAGTGTAGTATTTGATGTTAGCTTCCTGCTTTGCATAGGTTTGCCCATGTAAACAACGTGACTGGATCCTTTGGAGGGTATCACACACACGCACACACACACATATATACTGTATATATATTTATATATATATTTGTCCTACTAGTGGCTGGACAAAGCTGGACTGAAAGACAGTACAGAGGCACTAATCATGGCAGCACAAGAACAAGCTCTAAGTACAAGATCAATAGAGGCTGGAATCTACCACACTAGGCAGGACCCCAGGTGCGGGCTGTGTAAAGATGCCACTGAGACAATCAAACACATAACAGCAGGGTGCAAGATGCTAGCAGGCAGGGCTTACATGGAACGCCATAACCGTGGCGGGCATAATGTACATGAACATCTGTGCCAAATGTACAGATCAAATCAAATGGGATACACCTACAAAGGTAGTTGAGAAGCCAAGCTAAGATCCTGTGGGGGCTTTCACATACAGACTGATGAACTGGAATCGGCTAACCAACCAAACATAGTAGTGGTGGACAAACAGCATAATCCTATGAACAAGATATAATGCAGGACCCTCAAGCTCCCAGGTCTCTGGTAGAGGAACCAAGTTTAAAGGACAAAGGTATTTTATTTTATTTTTTTTGTATATAAATATTTGCTAATGTTTTGACAAAAACGCCTCCAGATGAGCATTTCTTCACTGGAGAAACAGAGAATTTTGTGGCAAATCTGTTGTAATCACTGCATAGTCACTGTATAGTTAATTTATTAATACCTAATAGTAAATTCTTCTCATTAAATTGCAATGATAAACTTTTTATTGGTAATTTTGTCTACTTTATTTTGCATGTTACAATTCACAATGAGAGTTACAATCATTTCTGGTACTAATCAGTTTGGTCAGTAAATATTGCATCAGCTTTGACCTCAACATAGCATTCTAACTGGGGTAAATCTAAAAAGGGTGATTACGAGGTAAAGGTTTCGAAATACTAGTACTGTCTACCCCTTTTTACACCCACTCTTCTAATGCCAAGCAAGAGAGAAGAACAACCCCGCTTGATCTCGCCATGTGTGATGACTCTTGGAGGTCAGACAGGTTAAATGGTATTTGATTAAAATCAGTAGATGGCCAACTCTCTCTTTTTCACACATGTACACATACAGACGCACACACGCACAGATACACAGACCCTCCTAGTCGGGCCTGTTGGGAATAAGGAGAAGAAAATTGCCTTCAGTCTGTTCTCTCTGCCTTTCTCTCTCTCTAAGGTTGTTGTGGTTATGGAGGGGGTTTGGAAGAGTAGGAGGCTTTGGGTGGGAGGGTGTTGGTAGAGTCGACCTGTATGTTTGGCTGGCAAAAAAGGCTTGCCACTGTTTATCAAGCCACGGCAAATCCAATTAGCCTGTGGCCTGCCTTCCAACCCTATTAACCTGCTCAGCTGTGAGAGCACTCAACAGCTCCTGCCAATATCTCATTTCTCCCAGCCGTTGATAAGATCGGCTCAAGATATTCAGTGGGGTTCACTCCAGCTCCATCTCAGATGCTACAGCTGCTGCTGAGGCTTTGAAACCACAGCATCCGTCCTGATCTCTCCCTCTCTCTCTGTATTTCCTTCTCCTGCTTTCTCAGTCTCTTTCTTTCATTCTCTTCCCTTGTCATTCTTTTACCCTGCTCCTCCACCATCCACCTGTCACCTCTCGCTTCCTGTCTTCCTTCCATTCCTCTCGCTCTTTTTAACCCATCGCAACTCTTCCACCATCGCACCCTCCACCTCTCTCTTTCTCTCTCTGCTCCGACATGTAGCTACACTGAGACAACAAAACAACTAGGACAGTAACTTCCAGGCCTATGGCTTGTTTCCTCCCAGACAGCGATCAGGGCGCAGGCCCCACTGTCTGACAGGAGGGGAAACTGATTTTCCTTATCATGGCCTGCCCACAAAGGGCCAGGCCAGGCCCGCGTGATTAGCATTCCTTGGTGGAGATGTGTCAGCCCTATTTCTATCACAGAGACAGATTGAGGCTTTCACTCAGACTGGCGACTGAGTGACACATGGCCCTGACCGGGGGGACAACATTGTTATTTGAGTTAAGAAATCAATTTGTATCAAATGTACACTGTAATTTATTTGTTGCCTTTGAAGGGAACCTGGCTAAGATAAATGGGAATGGACTTTTTTTCCTCTCTCCCTTACCTTGAGCCTGAGCCGATAAAGTTCTTGTGAAGCCCATGATAGTTCTCTGCATCAGAGTAAAAAGTGACAAACATGTTTAAAGTTGTGCAGTGATCTTTAAATCTCAAAAAGAACACCTTGTCGGACATGATAGAACATTTTTACCTCTTCCCTCCCGTCTGTCAGCTGGCTCTGCTGACATACGGCTTTAGTATTTTTGCTGACATTTTGCTTTATCACATACATCTAGCAGCGAATGGAGAAGCGATATTTGTCCCTTTTTAATATTTTTTTTTCCCACCCACTCAATTCACAGTGAGCATCCAAAGCTCTAACATCAAGATGGTCTTTTGGGATTAGGAAGATGAATCTTTTTTTCATGTCATATTTTAAAGCATCTGAAACAATATTCATATTCTGGGATACACATTCTTTACAAGAGAAGGCTCTCTAAAGTGCTACTGATAAATTCTTGTTTTTTCTCTTTGTGCGTGCAACATTTCTGAATATCGACAGAATTACTATTTATCACTTAGATAAATTCCAGACTTAAAATTGTGTTTGTCTTAAAGAAGATACCAGCGTGGCATCAAAAATAAGTAAATAAATGTCAACCGACAAATTTTATTTGTTATTTAACTTTTTATCATTCTAGGATGTTTTTTTTTT
This sequence comes from Ctenopoma multispine, assembly GCA_034779795.1. Lineage (NCBI taxonomy): Eukaryota > Metazoa > Chordata > Actinopteri > Anabantiformes > Anabantidae > Ctenopoma > Ctenopoma multispine. The sequence goes on along the minus strand of JAUYWH010000008.1, from coordinate 15,277,916 downwards.
GTTTTTTTTTTTGTATATTTATAATAATAAAAACTGTTTTCTACAACCTTTTAGTGTAAATATTTACAGCATCTACTAAATCATAACAGAAACTATCGTTTCAGATACAGTGCATAGCTGGAGCTTACTGTAACCCAAGCAGTTGCACAAATATGAGGAGGAAATCTGGTTTCATTTATTCTGCTGCTGCTTCCCTGCTGGCTAAATCTGAGGAACAAATGTCTTCTGCATCATTGTGCCATGAGGACTTAACACTCAATTCACTGGGGACCACTTGGAATGGAAAACCTCTCAGCACTTCACAATTATTCTACAGATCGGTGCACATTAACTCTTGCAGGTAATTGCAGCACGCTTGGGTCTGTGAGTACAACCCAATGAAGGACATGTAGTATGGAATCTTTTAATTTTCAAATACTTTTTGAATCAGATGGTTTTGTGAATTATAGTAAAGTAAATGTTAGTTATAATTTTCTAAAGTAAGAAGAAAAGCACATTTTTGTGTTTGAAAAAAAGAGAAAGTAGTTGAATGTTTTAGGTGACTTTACATATAATTTGGTCTCTTATTTCTTATACTTTGAAAAAAACACTCATCCAATAACAATCATAACTAGAAGAGGAAAGAAGGACACAACATACAAGCAAGAAATATTCTTGTAGCGAAAACTTAAAAATATATGTTTCTTGCATAAAAGAGAAAAAAAATCACTGTTCATGTTATCCATTTGGGAGGAATAAAGTCTGTGTCCTTTCTACATCTGAGGATGTGAATTATGAAGAATAGTAGACTATCCCATTAACATCAAGAGGGAGTTTAGCATTTCTCAGAAACTGGAGTAAGAGGAAAAAAGCAGGTGGCTATCTCTACACATCAAACATATATTAAGCCTCCAGGTTGACCCAGCATTGCATCTTAGTTTGGGCTTTTCAGAGGGCCGCAAAGCAGAGCCTGTCCCGAATTTCAGTATAAAATTTAGATATGCAAATGTCCTCAAAGGATCCACGATTGAAAAGGGATGCCATATTGCCTCAAAGCAACATACTCTAAAGCTAAACAAGATTAGGAAAATTGAATCATTTCAAAAGCTGTGGGCAGAATGTAAACTGGTTAGCATTCTAATCCTCTAGACCAGGTGACCAGCTCAGTATGTGTACAAACATACTGTATGAAGAACAAATGAGATGAGAGCCTGCAAATGGTACATTGGCCTAATTTGAATGAAATAATACCTGAGCAGTTTCCTACCTGAGAAACGCTTTTATTTACCAGCTTTGTATCAGACGTTCTCGGTAGGTTTTTGGCCACAAACATTATTATAATTCTAGCCTCATTCCCATTCTGGCATTCACTTGCCATATGTTTGCCTGGGGAATGTTTTGTTTACTTTGCTGTATCTTTAATAGAGGCAATACAGTCTCTCTCTTTTTTCTTTCTTTTTTACATAGAAATTGCAGAAAATAATTATGTATTTATTTTAACAACAACAATTTATTTGTATTTATTGTGTTTAAACTTGCAGACAGTGGCCTCACTGTAAAGTTTCTGCAGTTTATTGAATATTTTACAAGACATTTTAAAGATATTAAATTGCTCAACCAAATAAAATATGATAATAAGAGTCATTGTGGGAAATGAAATAAATAAACATTGTCCAGATATAACCACCACGTGGTGGCTGTGAAAGTTTTATGAATGGAAATAGAAATTATTTATACATAAATAGACATATCTTATGTCATATCATAAACAAACATATCTTTGACATGAGGATGAGATTTGCAAAGGTCTTTCAAACAAGAAATGAACTCTTGACCGTTAAAACCTGACAAGTAAACAAGTGACTCTTTAATAAAGAATCACATTTCAACTGTTTGTTTTCACAGAAGTCAACAGGAAGTTTTAGGAGGATAGCGTAGCATTAGCCTAACTATATAGCTTTGGCAACATGTTACCATGCAGACGGTCTCTTTAAAGCACTTTGATAGTCTTGGATGTATACAGTCTTATCGACTGTACTCTGGCTGACCTTTATTCTACCTTCTCAAGGCTCCACTCTATATTTGTCACATCAACAGCATAGTGATGCTCTCAAATGCTGTTCTCAAATGACATTGTGGGAAATACATCTTGGGTTAACACTGGGGTTAAGGTATATTTTGGACACAGAGGCAAAGACAAATGAGTGGATTCAACTAAATATTAAAGGCAATATAAATATTAAGGCAAAAAATAACATTTACATTTTTTCTTTACAAACCGAAATGCCTATCATTTTCTCTTGTGAACTCCCTTTCATTATAGTACTTGAATTACACGTAGATTATCACTCTCTTATAATTAAAATAAGTGCTCTTTGAGGCTATATCAAATCTAACTGCCATATTCACTCCCTGTCAACAGAGATCTTGTTGGAAGCCATGGGGTCAACAAACTGCTTAATCCCTCATGTCACTGTCTCATACTGACACACTGATAGATGTAGTGAGTTTTGCAACAGGAAGTCATTGCTCTCTTTAGTAAGTATGGTGCAAAAGAAAGTTAGGTATAAATTCTGGGAGTTGTAATAAAAGGAACTCAACAGAAATTGACCGGATAGATTTACTGAAGAGGTACTGTATACATTTTATGCTTTATAATTTTTAAAAAACATAAAGCACAAAATCATTCTATGTTTTTAGAATATTTTCAATCATGAAAATGAACAACTGATAAATGCTGTTCTGAATAAATACACATTATAAATAAATATTTAACTATGATATTTCAAATGTGATTATCACTACTGGGGTAGTGACTTCCAGCATAATTTAAGGAAAAAAAGAAATGCGGCTGCTTTTCTATTCTGCTTAGACTAGTGCAATATGAAGTGTTTGACACAGATATATAGATCTAGGAAAGTAGGGATATGCAAATAACAAAATTAAAGATATGACAAGACATGATATTTAGAATTTCATTTATTGTTATTTTGGAAAAGCTCCCAAATGAGAAAATAGCCTATAACATTTGAATTCTTGAAAACAGGAGGTCCAGGCATATGTTCACAATCTGTTTTTTAACTATGTGACGCCAATCTGTTACACAAGTACTGCTTCCATGGTCAGCACTGATTTCTTTTTGTTTGTTTTTTCCTTTTAAGCAAAGAGGAATGTTATACATTATATGTTTTGTTGTTTAGTTGTACCATAATCTTTTGAAACATGCGTAAAATAAATGTGCTCATTTTATACCTCTGACATTTGGCATTTGATGATGTCGTGTTTACTGGATCACAAACTAAGAAAGTGTCAATATAAAAGTTAAAAAAAGGGGTTGTAGCATATGTCAAAGAATATGCTGTTTCATTTGCAGCAGTGAAACTTGAGTGAAACATAAATGTTTTAAAATGTGCACTTAAAAATACTCTGTTGCGCCATACCTACACAGAAATATGACACTGCCCACCCCCATATTGACTGAATCATGCCCGGCCACCAACCTGTTTGTAGAACCCTGTTAATACCAATCTACTATTTCATACATCAAGCCCTTAAAACCATAACTTGGTTGTGCTTTACAGAGATTTAGTTTGGCTTTAACAAGAAGGGCTCAAATGCCATGCTGCTCAATATTAATCCCAAAAACAGATTTACTACTTGTAAGATATTTGGAAAGTATTCTGGTGAATGAAAGGTGGAGATGTTAATGACAAGGGGCAGGGGTATCACAGAATCATTGCCTGAGAGCCTGAAGTGAAAGTTCAGTCACAGGAGAGTGCAGTATATTAACTGAAGAGCCAAGAATGTGTGTGATAAATCTTGCTCAACTCTGTGCTAAGTGTCACATTGTTTTTATGGTGTACAGATTGCATACGACTTGTTTTCTCCAACGTCTGGGGCAGGCCAGGCTGTTTTGGCTGGCAGAGAGACTAGCCGACTGGCTGAGTAGGCAGGCTTGAGTATTAGCTAGCATTGCTGGGTTGACTTTGTCACTTTGACCACCTGAGTGGCTCTCTAGCTGACTGAATGGCTACCTGACTGGCTAACTGAGTAACTGCCTCTCAGCCTGATTAGTTTATTCACTGGTTGGCTTACTTCCCTGGTGCCTGGCTGGTTGAGTGATTGGTTGGTTGGCTGGCTGTCTCAGTGAGTCTGAGTGATATATGATGTGGTTCAGTGTGGTTGCGATTAACGGATTGGCAGAACAGTTGCATCCATTAATAACTCCACCCTATAGGGCTGGATCAGTCCCTAGCTGCATGTTGTTGCTGCACTCAGATCACTGTTTTTGGAAAATTAATAAAGCTAGCCATATGATTTGTAGATTGTGATTTTGAAATGTGTTTACTCTTCCATTTGAGAGTAAATATCAATTTTAAACACTGTTTGTGGTGAAAAATACATCAGAGGTGTCATCACCACTGTGCCTGACTGTCAAAGAGAGGCAAATGCACTGCTTCCCTGAGCTGCATATAGATCTCTTTTGAATCTCACCCACTCATTGCTGCAGGGTTTGAAGAATTTAAGTTAATAAACTGGCTCATAAGACAAGATTAAAGATGCCGTGTAATTTGATTAACTGAATGGGAACGAGAGAGGCCAGAAATGGGAAAATAAGCTTTTCCAGGGCCTCATTAAAAGGAACAATCCTGTAAAACCTCCTGGGTGAAATTTTACTGTGAAGAAGATTTCTGAATAGAAAAAAAGAGAAAATTTTCATGGAGTTTCAACACACTGCTGAAAAGTAGCTGCAGAGGAACATTTTGTAATAATTTACATGCTCAATGAGAAACTGTTTCCAGTTGTTGGTGTCCACTCTGAAGGGAAACATTCTGTACCTGATGCTCTGATATTGTTTTTGTAACAAAACTGGCTTAGCTTCACTGTTGAAACATTACAAATTTGTTTCTTTATTCTTACTCTCCCAAAAACAAAACAAATACAGCGTGATGATCCAAAAGTGTAACTAATTCCACACCAAGCACCAGCTCTGTTTTATTTGTGTGTTCAGTTCAATTTGTTCAAGAGATCCTCTACATTTTTAAATCCAGGAAACATAACAGTATCTCAGTATCATATGTAGTTGTAAGGAATTGGTTAGAATGCAGTTGTGTAGTATTATATTATAGCTCTGTAAAAGAACATATACTTTGGAAATCAAATTATATGGTTGAGGCATTACCGTTTTGTCTTGTTTCTCATAGTAGAAGTAAACTAGAAGATTTTGATAACTGAAATGTAATGTGTTTATACATGTATTTCAATATTTATTCACTAATTTATTTTTATGATACATTTCTCACATTTATCTGCACAGGTAGTACACATTTTTTCATTAGGGATGTTCATCTGAGAACTTTATATAAGAAAAAAAAACATATGCCAAGTTCATTCTAATTCTTTCCCAATGTGGGCACATTTTCAATGCTGTCCGACTTCATTCCCTCATCCACATGTGCAGGGAGATCAAGATTAGGTGTCTGCAGAATGAAAACCCAAGAAGCTCACCTGCTCGCCCTTGATATTACGCTGGAAATATAAAATCCATTCCCAGATTTAGACATTTCTTGCCACCAAAAAATGTTCTATTCTGTCTGAAGCCACAGACTGCGGCATCGTCCCTTTATGGCTCAAACTAGATGTCTTAGTTATTGGGATGAAGAAATCCCTGTCAGTGGACATTTGTGGGAGAACCCCCCCTTTTCTCACTCTCAGCAAGGTGAGGTTAATTTATATTTCTCAAACCTGTTCCTTTCTCCTTAGAAATGGATTCAGTTGAAGAGTTGGCGCCGGATTGTTATCACTGTGCTATCATTCCGCCGGGACAGCCCAGCCATCATCACAAATGGCCGTTTTCAGCAGAATAAAACATATGAATTAAACTTCATAAGCTTATCTGGTCTTTGATATGTAGAAAGCCCAAGGTTTATTTCCACATTAATCCCCACACCCGTCTATTGCTTTGGGTCTTTGATGCATGAAGGTGGGTTTAGAAACTGGAATCTGCCAGGTATATATAACTGCATGTTTTACCCATCGCTTGAGCTTCAGGTCCTCTTCCCCCACCCCTCTTTCTTTCTCTCTGTCTCTCTCATTCACACACACAGGTTTTCCCTAGGAATTTCATTACAAAAGGCAGCCATATGCATTGAAATACTGCCGGCAAGCAGGGGTCATGTAGCCCGATACTGAATTTCCCTTGCCTTTGTGCAATCTTAATTGTCTGTCATTTCTGTCTGCAGCCCCGTCTGTGTGCGCTCCAAATAAAACCTATGGAAACATGAAAGGTGGAGCACTGCCCTCACTTTCATCAAGGGATCGCTTACCAGGCCCTGCCGTGGCTACCCTAGGCTTGTGTTACGTACCTCATAAAAGTAGCTCTTGTTTCACCGATGCACTGCCCCATCTGGGCGCTGGGCTAATCTGTCAAGCCGAGCTCCCAGGCAAATTCTTCTGCAGCGTAATAGACACTGTTACAAACTCTGCTGCCTTTCTCCTCTGCTCGTTTTCCCCTCTCATTTTTGCAGAGGGCTCCCCTGATGCCCTCTGATGCTGCTGACAGTTGGAGCTGAGGCTGGATGCCATGGTGAATTTATATCATGCTACTGCATCTGCCATTGTTTTCACTGAGGTGTTGACCTCCACACGTCCTCATCAGAATGTTACCTCAATTCTGCAACTCCAAGCAAAATAGATACCTACAACTCAGTGGAACGTAAAGGGTATTCATGCCGCAGAAACCCCTTTCCTTTTTGATAGTTGGTGAAAAACTTTGACAGGCAGTTGGAAACCTGTGGGGAATTAGGTCACAGAGGGAGGGAAGAGAGACAGAAGGGTGCTTGGAAGGGTCTTGGGGGAGCTGTGTTCCTACTGTATAACTCAAGCTGTACACTGCCACAACAGCAACCCCGTAAGGATGGGAAATACTCTTTCAAACTCTCCTTCATAGAGTCCTTCATATTTCACCTCTGACATCCTTTTGATCGTCTCAACCTTGATCTCACTGTCAGTTTCCACCCTTGTTGTCATTCATAAAATGTATTCCTTGTATAAATATGTATGAAAGAATTCCATGAAAGATCTTATCACTTCACAAGAAGACATGGGTGTATAGCTTACCAACACTCATTGAGTGTATTGATTGTTTACTTGCCACTATAGCAGCTGATGTGTTACAGTAAAACTTATTTCTATATCCTGTGTTGAGTACGTCAAGGCAGATATGTGGCAAAAGCTGGGACAGAAACACTGTCGACCTCTCTGTTTTTGATGGCTTAGGCCACAGACTGAGCGAGATAGTCACTGTATTGAGTTTATTACTCTTGAAGCAGCCACCGATGATCACGCCCTCCGTAAGCTACATACAAGACAGCGATGGTATTTTAAGCAGATTTCCTCTTAAAGCGGAGGAGAGGCAGATATTTCTCTTTTAAAGTGGTCTTATCACCCGGGCTGTCGACTCGCTGGAAAGCCTGACAGTTACAGCCTGCTGAGAAACCAAGAGGCCTTGCTGTGTCTTCTGCTGCTAACGATAGACTGGAGGGACAGCCGTGCTACTCTGCTATTCTTCTCTTTATAACACAGAGTGGCATGAACCATTTTGCCTACTTATTTATGGACATAATGCTCTTTTTGTGTGTTGAACTGAAATTAAATAACTTCGATACATTTATGAGCATGGCAATAAGGAACATCTACAATGTATTTGCATTGCTTTTAGTATGAATTAAGAATCTGCCTTTGTTGAAACTTTGTGAGTTTTTTCTTTTTACACTGACACTAGTCTCTTTCATGTAACAGGGCAGTGAACTATTTTCTTCTTTTCAACAAGGTGTTTTCCCGCAACCTTTATTTTGAACACTTGCCCATAACTTTTCACCTTCATTATTATGTTAATGCAAGTCAGTTATTTATGTGTAAGTGAATTCTTTTGTCTTAGCCAGGGGTCAATGTTCAGTTAAAGGCCTCAACCATGTGTAGTAAAGTAAACTAAGCCTGGGCACTGTATACAGAGGGGCCTGAAATATTCATTATGCTTAACAATGCACTGAGTTCAGAGTTAAGCTCTCCTCACATTCCAGACCAGTTATTAGTCAGCATTATAGTTTATTTGTCTAGAGGTAAGATAAACCTGAATGCTCTCAGCCCCCTGCTCCAGACCTGCAACACTGACTGGTTTGTTTAAACAAAAGGAGGTACTTTTTTATGACAAATAGTCCAATAACAGAAGATAATGCAGACGTGGCCTGAGAAACAGATAATGCCACTGTCAAACTGTGATAGGGAATTATTCGCCTTTCCCATTTTTCCTCTTTATTTAGGTGTGCTTTGATGTTGTGTTTTTTGGCATTAGTAACAGGGCATTTATCACTGTGCTAAGTAAGAACACACTGTGTCAGTGATCCCAACACAGGAGTAAGTTTGTTGTCTGGAAAATATTTGAATGGTTTGACATTTTTGAAAAGAGATAACACTGTGTGTCTTTTCAGCTTTTCATGAAATAATCTCTTAAAAGTATTTTAATTCATCATGAACACGTCTTTCACTTTCAAATTTGTAGCTTTGTTGTTAGTGGCTGGGTCTTCTGCCCAATTTGAACAGTGTTTCCCTCTACAGAAAGCCACACATTATAACAGTAGTAAAACTTAATTTTTTGCACTGGTAGAAACATCACATCTTTATTTATTTATTTATAACTGAGTTCTTTCCCCTACCACATGAATATACTTCACTAATCAGAGCATGTATCTGCACTGTAAATGTGGATCATGATTTCAAAAAGTTACTGTTGTCTCTTAATACAAAGGCATTTGTGAATTCACTGTGAGTGTTTTTCATGTAATCCCAAGATAACTACAGTAAATAAACAACTTAAATGTAAGGTGTGACACACACATGCACAAAGCCACTCGTCAAACAAACCAAACCACCCATGATTCCACCCGTTTGCTCTGAGTGGCTTAATGTTTTTAATTAGCTACAAGCTGTGGTGTTCCCTCTGTGACTGCTTACTGCCTGCTCATCACACTCACTTCTTGATGTGTCCTGAGGATGAACTTTGTGATGTATTGAAAAAAAAAAACCTTCTTTAACCAAAACCAGCCTACAGTGTGGCGACTTGCGGACTGCCTGCTGCACAGAACATTCCCATCACAATCATGTTCAATTGTCCCCTAATTGTCCTCTTCTCTCTCCCCAGAAGAAGTTGCTGACATGAGAAATTAGGCAATCAGAATGGCATTAGTGCATGAGCGCAGGACTGGGGCATGGTTATACTATAATGTATAGGCCCCATTGGGGGTGCAAATAAGCAGGAAAATACTCCCATCTCCCTTTGAAGTGATGGCTGCTCCCAAATTAAACTCTTAGTCACACTGCTATCAAAAGGATATGGCTGTTAGCAGTGCCCTGCTCTGATCTAAGCACACTTCTGGATCTTATTACAATGTGACTTCTGATTGATGCCCTTTAGGGGTGATCATTGTAAGTAAACATAGAAATTCATGTCCTTTTCAGGAGTGTGTCACAGAGGAGTTGTGAAATTATGGGTTATTATTCCAGAATTAACACAGTTGAAGAACATAAATGGGACAGTAATTTGATCGAGAAGAAAATACCTAGGCATTATTGTTTCTTTGATATTGTTATATTTCAACAATAAAGTTTTAAAAAAGACAGGGGATACAATAAAAAGAACTCCTGTTTAATGCAATGTGTCACATAGTAATACAACATAATATCATGTATTAATATTGATAAATCACATTTCAAATTAAGATATTTACTTTTTTTGTCTTTATAGTTATTTGTATTAATGATAGACAACATAATTTACTGAACAGTACCGCTAAGGAAAATGGATGACACATTTAGTTACTGTGATTAGAGCATAATCACAAACAAAAAAAAAATGCTTTGAGATGATAACATAAGGAAGAAACTGTTTCCAAATAAACTGGGTCAGGTATAACACTAAAAAAAGGAGGGGGGGGGGGAGAAGAAAAGTTCCCTAAAACCTCCTGGGGGATTCAATGAGATTACCCTCCAAAAAGATTGAATTAGTTTGGCCAACAGAAGGAAGAAATGCTAGAAACTAATGGCAAATAACAAGCTTGTGACAATTCATCAGGCAACTTCACAGAGGGGAGGGCTTCAGTGGAATGCCTGAGATGGGACCTTTCCCCTGTGCTATGTTATTCTAACAAACAATGTCAATGAGATGGCATCCTACCTCTCACCAATTTGCATGGTTGTCAGAGGAGTGAAAGCCAGTTTAAAGGTACATCCTTTATGTGCTGGAGAAAGGATTAGGGCCAGACCCACAAAGAGGCTTTGATTTTCTTGCAAATATGTATAAGAAGTTTGGCTGAGAAAAGTGAGTTTTCAAAGCTGCAACTTTTCCAAAGTATATGATTTGTGTGTGTGTGTGTGTGTGTGTGTGTGTGTGTGTGTGTGTGTGTGTGTGTGTGTCAGAGAGAGAGAGAGTGTGTGTATGTGTGTTAAAAAAAAAACTTTGAACAAATTCATCCCTTATAATACATAAAAATACAACTTCACACAGATCTTCAGGTTTAACTATTAAAGTACAGAAAATACAAAATAAAGTTAAATCTCCGAAAGAATAAAGTGTATTAATTAACTATATGTAAGAAAGTTATGTTCTCGATAAATTGGTTTATTTAAATGAGAAAATGACTTGAGGATATATAGCCTGAAAATTATTTAAAAATTCAAGATGAATGTCTTGCCTTTTCAAAGTTGTGTATTTTAAGTGCGATTCATCCTGAGAAACTTAATGCCTCCCTTATTTCTTTCTTTCTTCTTCCTTTATTTTTAGTTTGTGTTGTTTCAGGGTCTCTGAATGAAAGCTTCTCACCGATCAGTTCAATGATTGTCACACTGATCCCACGTAAACAGAAAGAGCAAGCCTGTGTGTGCACCATATGCACTTAGCGATGAGGTTAGAGTGCAACCCTCATTAGCATGTATAAACTCTCTGTGTCAAGAGGTCGCCTTTGACCCTAACACATAAAATCTTGCTCAAAACATGGCTGACTCAAAGTATACCCATGTGGGTGAGGGATGTTCACTGCTGGCTAGTGGGTGTCTATTTAGGAACATTGTAAAAGTAGATTGCCATGTAAATTATATATTATAACATCTAATAAAACCTAAAAAATAATATTATCCCAATAACCAATAAGTAATCTTAATATTAAATAAATTAACATGCTCTTAAATGTTAAACATGTTAAACAAGTTGAACCATCAAAATGTTAAACTGCTAAGTACTGTTCTGCACTGCTACATAGCAGCAAAGTGACTTCCTATGACCAATTATGGATGCATCGACACTTGCTTAGAGAAGATTAACAGAAATCCCCTCGCTTTCCAACAGTTGATTCGCAAGTTTAAGTGACTTAATCGATTGACTGCTACATGGCAACAGTATTTCCACCAACTTCAGTTGACATTATAGGTTTACACACAAAAAAAAACCACACTGCTTCATGCTCAAAAAAGATCACCGGAGAAGCAAGGTCCCTTCGGTGGCAGTCCAGCACAATGTGTTCCAGTTCACTTTCATCATGTTGTACCAGTTGAACATGGTGTAGCTTTCAGCCCTGCCCTGTGGGAAACCAGCCTTTCTTTTCTCTGTGTGTTTGTGTGTGTGAGATGCTGTCGAGCTATGTTGTCCCAAGCTTTCAGTGGCACAAACTCCCTGTCCTAGGGCCTCCAGCATGGATTGGCTACAGAGACTCTGTGTGGCATGCTCGGATGAATGCTACCCTGATTCTCTAGCAGAATGCCACCAATGCAACCCCTAAAGCATGTCTGTTGGAGGACACTGGGCTGCCAAGAGGGGGCCACTTTCTACATTTCTTGTTCTACTTCGCCATTTTCTTCCTTTCTATTCTTGTCCCTTTTCTGATTTTTTTTTCTCCTTGAAGGCAAACAAAGCAAGTGTCGTCCTGAAAACAATGCAATGTGTCTACGACCCCCTGTTTTCTCTCACTGAGAAATTCTAACTAACTTTCACAGCCTAATTCCTTTGTTGCTTTCTTTCTCTCTTTTTTTATTTGCTTAGTATTAGTATTAGAGGTAGACATAATGTATAGTTCTACAACAAATATAACAAATTTGCCACATTGCCTCCCACTCGCATCTCCCAGCGCTTAATAAGCCAGATGGCCCATATGGGAAACTTCCTCTTTAGATGATCTTGTGAAAATGTTCTCCTCTATGCATGTTTATAGGTCAAAGCATGAAACGTGATCATATCATCTAATAATGGTAATTGTTCTGTTTATATCACATATGAGAAAGTCAGTCGTGACCCTACAGCTGACTGGGTGCAGCAGTAGTCAACCAGTAAATTGCTCCCCTCTAATTGTTTGATTACAGTATGCTGCCTGGGACACTGGATAATGTAACCATACTTCACTGAGATTTTACACATTCTTTTTTTTTTTTTTTTTTTTTTCCATTTTCACTCCTGAGTTCATGTCGAAACAGCTGTCTGGCATTTAATACAGTCCTCAATGACTTGTGTCAACAGGTTTACGAAAATAACAATGTTCTCATTGTTTAGATAGGCCGCCGTTCCAGACGGTCTCAATCTCGAGTTGTTGATGTTCTTGAATACTTTATAATATTAATTCTCCTTCCCCAAGGTGACTTAGTATGACCTAATAACAAGTGGCCTTATTTTTATAAAAATACATGACAAATTCAAATGCTAAACTTGATCCTGCGCTTCGTGCATGTTTTGCCTTGGACAATAAATCAGAAAACTAAATAATATAAATGGAAACAAGAATAATACATGAGAGATTCTGTTCAGCGTCACACGTAAGGGTTTAATCTAATTAGATGGTTTAATGCAAGTATCAGTCCTTGTCCACAGAGAGGGGACTTTAATCACAGTGCAAGTCACACAGTAATTTCTGGGCCTGGCTTCTTTCCAAACCCTTACAGACGTCCTTAAAGACCTACGTACGATTCATGTTAAACTGTAGTGAGTCGGGGTGAGTCTTAAAATAAGACCAGCCGCAGTGTACATTACATCTTGTATTTACTTTTTGGCATTTTAAAATTTCTACAGAAAACCTTAAGCAGCTGTGGTTATTCTTCCAGTTCACCAATTAATTCTTGGAGGCCAAATGTTACCGATCCCAGGGGACTCTAATCTAAACAAATTCCAGGTTTCCATTTTCAAGCAACCTTAGAAAAAAGGATGTGAAAGTTTGAATCAAATATCTCCTTTCACATGTCTGGTTTGTTTACATTACGGTTCCTCTTGTATTCCTTTGGGGAAGCTTGGAAATGGTAATAATGTCAAGACGTGCTATGTCTTTAATGGCTCAGGCGAGGAGGAGCTTGCCTCCAAATGTCCATGTAAAACCAGCACTGTGCTCTGGGTGTTTGTACAAAAGGCCTAATCAATTCTGAAGCTGATACGTAGGTAAAATAAATGAGACTTCAAACAACGTAAAGTAGTCCTTGAGGGATGAAAACAAGGCACAAAGGGAGACGCACTCTGTGTGACATACACAATGTTTCATCTGTGAAGAACACCAGAGAGCCGTGGCCTGTTTAATGTAAACTCAGAGAGGCTGGATTTGTTTGGTGTCAAATCTAGTAAATAATTAGCTGATTCAGAGCAATGTGGAGTTCTTCAAGAATCTGACCTCAAGGCCACAATAACATAAGAGATATAAACACCTATGGCGTTGGTTGGGAATTTATTCATATTTATGTCATGTGAATGAATTTAGTTTAAGTATGAGCCCCAACTTTTCTATGTTTAGGGAAAATTGCTGGCAGGGAACACCTGGTCTGTCGGGTTCCATGGCCATTTGTTTTATTATTTTTGTTTTCAATATGTAACCATCAAACCTGGCCTTGTGGCTTCTTTGAGCTTTGCGAATGTTCAGAGCTGCTATTTTAATTCTTGTTGCCTTCCATAATGACAGAGGAATGACTAACTCAGCTCAAGTGAAGCCACAAGCATTAAAACCTGACAATAGCACAAGTTCTAGGTTTGCAACGACAGCATTTATAGCTGTTTGCCAAAGCTAGTCTGAAACACTCAGCCTTCATAATCAGTGGTGAAATCAGTCCTCAGAAATGTCTGTACTAACCAAACATTATCTGTTGGTGATTATCTAGCACCACTGCTGAGGTAGTGCAATCCAGTGCACAGAAGTGGCCCGGGGGAGCCCTCCCTTTTCTGGAGAACTAATGTTTACAATCGTTTAGGGGCGTCCGTGGAAGGCATACAGGAGACACTGGCGTATGTTTGTCTCCGTTTTGAGGATTGTGGTTAAGCTGAAGCTCATCTGGTAACCTTATGGGCTGCTCATCCACTCTAAAGCTTTTGTCGTCCCCTCCTTTCCTGTCCTCTTCCTCTGTGTCTCTTATTTATTTCTCCCATTTTATCTTTTCTTCTTCACTGTCGTCTTCTGAATATTTAATCCCTTTCTTCCTCATATATTTTCCAACATTGCTTTGTTTTTACATCCAGTGTTCTTCTCCTCATTCTACCCTCTCAACACGTCTTTTCCGTTTTTTTGAGGCTACTCATCGTATCAGCTGTCTCTAGTCATGCACTGGTATGTGCTGATGGCTGAGTTTTAGTAGGCCTTTCATATGTGCATCATATGGAGTCATGGCTGGAATGGGATGTAGCTGGAGTAAATCAATTTGTCATATGTGTAAAATCTGCTGAGTGTATTGCTTCATGAGTCTGTTTTGTGCCTCATCTTCTGTCTTCAGTTTTTTTCTATTACTGTGTCAGTTTGGTCCAAAAGGTGTAATGCATTTAGATAAAGAAATAATATCAACATTGGCGATACTGTTCTTTAAAACTGGTCACGTGCTGCTTTTATTTAAGGTCAACACACTACCTGAGTTACTTGTTGAGTTAAGTTTACTGCCAGACTGACATAACAACCTTAATGCTACACTGACGTAAAGGCCTGACTCTGCACTGATGTCACTTCCAGATGAAATACACGAGTGGTTGATATTAAGTCTTTCTTCCTAAATTGATACATTTCCCTCTGGAAAATAAAGTAACACCAACTCATGCTGAATGACTGCTGGCAACTGTACACTGTGTGCAATAAGCAGAGAGTGCTGCACGATGGTGATCAGAAATGAGTGCTGGAGAGAGTCAGGCTTTCTGAAAATATTTAAACTAAATAGAGCCCGTTCCCTTGAAATTTGTGAAATGTATGCAAATTTATTATATGATATCAATACAACTACATGTGGATGCAAGGAAACAGTACAAGGCAGTGTAAGAATGAAACTATATGGCGCTCTGAAAGCATAAACACAAGTAGAAACACTAACAATGAAAGGGTGCGTTGATAAGGTGGCTGGCGTAGTGGAAAGTCATCTACATCTGTTTTCAACTTTACAGTTTTTAACTTTATGGAATTCAGTATGTCGGTTAACCCTAGTTAACTGTTTCATTGTAACTGTGTTCAGGTAATTGTTTTCTGTCACAAACAGGTGAAATCGTTTGGCTTTACATACCTTTGTCACATAATCTAATTAATGGCACAAAAATAAATGATTAAATGCACTGGGATGTCTTGGCTGGATGTTAAATCAGATTCACTGATTCTATGATCGTCTTTGACAGAAGCTGTCACAAGTTAATTTCTTAACATGTTCAGTAGGTTACTGTTAAAACAAGTGGAACATATTTGGCTATTGCTGAACTGTACAGTATTATTTTAGTGTCTAATGTAAATGTCTTTACATTTACATATAATTAGAACTCACTCACAACCATGAAAACCAGAACTGAACATGCAGAGATCATGGACTGCTCCAAAATGTTGGTATGTTTTTTTTCTTCTGTTGCATTTGGGTTCTTGTCAGTAAGTGGGAAAAATAAAAGCCTGTAATAGTTGGATTGTCATATTATACTGCCGAACTGGATCTGGCTTGGAAAAATCACTAAATGATTAATGTTTTTCAAAGGAAACGGGTCATTTGAATTTATGTCACAATAAGTCACAAAGCCCTCACTGCCAGTTGTTCTTAAGTCTTTCCAAAAATGATGGTGCAATGCCAAAACAAGTGATTGCCAGGTTGGAAATCTTGTCAAATGGAGGTGCAAAAGAAAGATGCATTTGATAAAGTTTAGCCCCTTACTACTGTAGAAAAAAAGAAAAAGAAAATGCTCAATGGTAATTACTGTGACATAAGTATGTTTGATCTCTCTGCAGGACTTGGTAAGCATCGCTAACACTGGCACTTGGTAACACAGCAACACTAATACAAACACACACACACAACACACACACACACACAGACACACAAGAGAAAACACAGCTGAGGAGGAAATGGTATCCTGGGTATTGGACCAGTGTGTTTATTTTCCTCCCATGGTGCACCAGGGCGAAGCTGCTTAATGCAAGCCCAGGGTTCCAGTGGGGCTCTTTATACTGTATGTGTGTATATATAATTGTCTGCAACCATGTGTGTAAGTATGTGGCTGGTGAAATCACTGTTATCCATGAAGGTCAGTATAGTGAGAGGTTTTTTCTTTTCATTTCTTTTTTTAAAATGTAAGTTTTGAAAACACTCAAATGCCTCGTTATTGTGTATGATTATGCTTGGTTGAAAGTGATACAATTTTAATTGCTGTTTATATATATGTATATATATATTTATTTATTTTATTTTTTTTGCAAGCATACGCACCAAACAAATAACTGGTTACACGAAGGGGGCAGAGAGTGAAGTTGGTGTCTGAGCATTGGATAAACATTTGCTTTTCCCTGCTGCCTCTGCCTGCGTCTGGATTATGAAGGGCAGATATACAGCACTTCAGAGTGTGCCAATTAACAGCCCCAGCAGCGGCCGCCACACAGGAGGGCCCCTCATAAAGACTCACCCTATGGTGTAAGCCCTGCTATTCCAAGTGCTTTATCCAAGGCCGAGTCCATACACACAGCTGTTAAACTGGCAGGTTTTTAAGCAGCCCCAGAATTGCCGACATAAAGATTTTCTCAGTAAATGCTTTTACCGAAGAAGGAGAGAGAAGGGGCGAGGAAAGCGACTGGACAATCAAGGGGCAGACTTTGCTCAGTGACTAGATAGTCACCACACTTTCTGCTTTCATTCCTCTCTCTGTCCTTCTATCTATCCATCTCTCTTTCCGTTCTTGACCTCACTCTCCTACTCCTTTTTTTTTTTCAAGTGAAGAACCAGCGATTGCAACAGTGGGCAAGCCAACAACAGGCAGGGGGTAGCCTGCTGAGGACTTGGAAGTTGGGATAACTCCAATCGTCCAAGCCACTGCCACCCCTGCCTGCCACATACCAACTGCTGGCATTTGAACAGCTTTGATACATATTTTAAAGGCTGCAGTGCATCAGAACTGTACTAATCTTAGTTAAAAGGCAAGCCACTATATACCATATTTTTTCTGCATGGAGGCCCAGCGGCTCATACAGCAAATTACTAGGATGGAAGGACACCCAAGCTGTGCATGGATTGACAAGCCTATGAAATTTTAAAAATGATCAAATATGTACCTGCTGGGCAATGTATACAGAGTAAGGCAACACAAAAGCCATTTTTTCTGTGAATGCACTGTCCCCAACAGCAGTTGAAATAATTACTAAAAATAATTACTATATCTATATATTATCAGGACATTGTAAAGAATAATCTATAATAGCTTGTTTATTCACTTGAACTTAACCATACTGGAAGAGGATTTTGTTTCCAGTCCTTGCCAAATATCCAAAGTCTTTATTTCAAACTAATATTTTCAGACAACAGCACATAAAGAAAGACACAAGTAACCTCAACTCCATGTCTAAACAGTAATACAAAATAAGCCAGATAAGCAGCATGCTTGACCAAGATGTGCAAGTTTATGTGTGTTGTGTGCACAGCGGCATATGCATGTGTAAACTGATTTCTAAACAGTGTGTGCATATGTACCTGACCAAATGCATGTGTGCGTGTGCACTAGCAGCCTAGGGTCCAATGCAACGGCCTTTCCTGACTAAAGCAGAGATAAAACAGTAGAAACTGAGCTGACCACATGCTAGACGGTATTGGCCACAGATGTGCCCAGATAGATCACAGAGAAAACGTGATGGCATTTCCTCAAGATGTGGATGTGTATTTTTAGACTTTGATGTGAACATGATTTGCCATGAAAAAATGCTTTGTTCGTGTGATTCACATGGTCCCAATAACAGAGCTCATACATATTGTATTCCTATGCAGAACGTTTTCTGTCTCAGCAACAGTCTACGTTGATCTGAGGACACTTGGTAGCATGAAGAGTGAACTTTCTGGTGAAGTAAAAAAGTCCATGTGGCTGAATATTACCTCGACAACAGGAATAAAATGAATAGCACATCGGTGGCTGAGACGCTTTATAGAATCCTCATCTTGAGGAGATCGTATGACCACAGGTCCTTTATACAGACTATTTCAATACCCAGACATTTACAAGGACATAATGTGATTTTAATAAAATGTAATCAAACAAATATTAACACACAAACTAAAGGCTGTCGTACCTTTACACTATATAGATAATTATTCTGTGTAGGCAGCCAACAAATATTTTTTGGTTCTGTAAACTTTTTGAACTTTGAAGCGCATAATAATACATATTAAAAAAATCTGATATTTTTTCTTCTTTGTCTTTTACTGAACTTTCTGTCAAATCGCTTGTGTTTGTTGCATTCACTGATTATTTTTATTAGGTTTGTATTTTTAAATGTTTGTATACTGGATTCTTAATATTTAAGTTTTGCTGGTGCTGCTGTCACTTTGTGTTTCGGACGGTTAGGAATCTCTGTACTTACCTATTAATTATTTACAAAAAAATCACCAGCTAAGGAAACAAAAGCTTGTCTTTTCCCACATAATTTACATGACATACATTAACAACACCACAGCACTTGCAATGGTGGATAGCTCTGCAGTTAATATTTGACATAGCTAGCTTCTGTTGAAACTCCCAGCCTCCTCCACCATGTGTCCTGACTAACGTTACACGGGGTACTTTACAGGGAAATGGTAGGCGTGAAGAAAGGGCCTCCGGTTCAAGCAGAGGGGAAAGGTATCGCTGTAAGTTAGTCTGGTTGTTGACCGGCCTGCTCTGTTTCTCTCAGGTTTGCGTGTGTGTGAACTGATAGTTCCAACACATTGTGTTCTTGTTCTACTCTTCTTCTGTTTCAGCTTTGGCAGGTGAACTGGCATTGGATGTACTGGCTACTGTACTCTAGGTGACAGCTTGTGACATTGTAATTGTCTACTTTGAGCAACGGGACGGAGGGTATAATGCATCTTATATTTCCTTTCAGCTGAAATTATTGATAACTGGCAGTAAGAAGGGGTGTTGGTATCACTAACATTGTCTGACCAAGTCTTGACTGATGACATAAATACTTTATTTTAAAATCTCTGGAATTCACTGTTTATTACACAGTTGTTATACATATCAAGAAACTGACTGATTCATTTTTTTTCTTTTTCTTCACTTGTGTAATTGGTAATCCAAGTGTAATCAGATTTAAATTTTTAAAACTAAGGCATAGGGAAGTAAATATTGTGTTGCGGTTAAGGTGTTACAGTTTACCTATTGTCACAAGCATAACTAATTTCACCACTTCAAATGTAAAATAATAAAATCTGTTTTATAATTTAATAGATTTTCAGTTCTACTTGGACTTTAAAAAATATTATTAACCAGATTACATCCTATCGGCAAATAAGGATGGATATCATTGCAGCAAGTAAACATTCATACTCTGTAAGCGGACAATTTTCACCATAGTGAAAATCGAAAAAATAAGACAGGTGGTGATAGAAAAGGAGAGCTGGACAGAGGAAGAAGAGATTTCACATTAGTAGAGACCAAGATGGTGAGTTGCGTTTGATATCACCTTCTGCACTGCACATGTGCCGCGAGTGTTCACAGACAGTAAGGCAGAAAGAAGCATCCCCTACTAAATGGAAATTCCTGTGCTTCAGCCACAGCTGCAGTATGACACTTCAGATGGCTGCACTTCCCTTTGTACAGCCCCTTGGAATTAGCCAAGACCACAATGGCATCACATCAGAAAGGAAGGCAGGAAAATCTTTATTATCTGTCGCTGTGGAAATATTTGTGCAGGGAGGAAAAGGGGGCACAGGACCCTTGGCTTCTCTGTCATGTCAACCTGCATTTTATTATTGAAAACACACACAAACACACAACTGTCTTTCAGCTAACCCACTGTTATGATACCTGTGCTCTGGGATGTCTTGGCACAGTACTGAAATCTAAACATTCTTACACGTATCATTTTCCTTTTCTTAGTTTTCTAGTTTAGGGGGCAATAAAAACAATAGTCAAAAGCAGGTAATTGAAGATCTATAGCTTATTTCTGCCGAAAAACCAATGTAGCACAATTAAACTGAATCAGTACTGAAGAAACATTGTTCAACTAGTGCTGGGAAACAAACTAATGAAGCTAACGAAGAGAATAAAACTTTCCATCAAATTGTGTTTGGGGAGGGGATTCACTTCAAAGAGCTCTCAACAACAGTGCTGTCTGTCTAATTTACGTTTGCAAGCACACGCCAAATGTAAAAACCCTCATTTTGAGGAGTGTATAATTACAGGGAGAGAATGAATGGCTATAAATACCCTCATCATTACTAGTCCCTCCTGAAGAACATGATCCATACTGAAGGATAATTAAGGCAAAATATTTCTGATCCTCCAACCAGACTGTATCAGGAATGTGTGCATGTACGCTCGCGCTCGTGTGTGTGTTCATGTGTACTCTATGATAGCGTGAGTGTGTGTTTGCGGAATAGTGGGTGGGGGTGGGGTCACAAGGCTTTCTCTCCTAAATATAGTTTGGTTCTGGTAGAGCTGCTATGTACGGACACTCCAGGAGAACTCAAGACAGACCAGCTTTAATTGGTTTGTGGCGTCATTAATGGAACAGAAGCACAACTTGAGCCCAAGTGTGTGTGTGTGTATGTGTTTGTCTGAACATGAGCACTTATGCAAGTATATTGGACACTGTCAATACCCTTTAAAAAACAACAGACACATGGAAGTAACTTTGATCAACAAACATGTAGCAAACAAGAAGATAATAATGAACCTCCATGTTCAGCCGAGGTCTCTTAAAATAGACCATTTCAACTAGGATATATCAGATTTGAGGATAATATTTCTAGATTAGGCCAGCTAATTAGTGCCCCAATATTTGGCACAGTTCTTTGACTGAGATCCAAATAAGCATATTGTCCTCATCGCAGCGGAGTGAAAGAGCTTTTCTGTGTTCTTCGCTCAGAGTCAGAAAGAATGTTCAACTGAGATGGAGAAAACTTTACTCGACTGCTCCCCCTGCCTCACTTTGTTATCTCTTTTTCTCTTTCTTGCCCGATCAAAACATAGGAATGTCGCTTTGAGTGGCCGAATGAAAGAAAACCAGGCAAACATGAGTGAGAGGCCGTGTTTATTTCTAGTATATCTATAAGTCAGGCCAGGTTTTTGTGTCAGCAGGGGTCTGCATGGGTTGTTGAGTTGTCGTTGAGTTGTTGCTGAACCGGCAGCGAGTCAGTCAGCCAGCCAGTTGTCAGGCAAGTACCAGTTCCTTGTTGCTATTTGTGTTTGAGTGTTGCCGTGCCGAGAGCCTCCCTCCCTCCGTTTTTCCCTTTTCCAACCGAATCCTCCAACCTCTTCTTGTGGCAAGAATTGTGTCTTACAGCAGCCTATCGCTCCTGGAAAGAAAAGCCTGTGACCAAGGCGTCTGTCCCTTACACTGCCATTGTGCTGCTGAAACAAGGAGCAGCAGCAAAGTAGTCAGCTAAACATGATGTAGCAGGGTTTGAAGGTGGCCCCACTGTGGCTCCTGATGCTGTGCTGCAGTGACTTGTTGTTGCTTGTTGTTGTGGGTTTCCCCCAACTGGGGCCGGGGCTGGAGCCCGGGACAGCTTTTGTGTCAGTGTCCGACCAGTGCTACACTCATGAAGCTAGATAAATGGACTAGAGGGGGCGCAGATATGGGCGGGCATCTTTGAGAAAAGACAACAGAGATGTTGAGGGGAAGTGGGGGTTGGAAGAGGAGGAGGGTGCTGGGATAGGAAGAGGCAAAGACATTTGTGTTGTTGGACTACAAGGGGTCGAATCTGTTGTAAGAATAGCCTGCTTCTGCCAAAAAAGACAAGACAGTGATAAACTTTCCTCCCCATGCAGTCACTTCTCTCCCCCTCACTCTCCCTGTTTCACACCCCCGTGGACCCGCACACACACACACACGCACTGTCACAATGTACAATTCACCACTAAAATGAATGGCTTGCCACAGTGTGACACGTCTCAGTTGCAGGGGGAGATGGTCCTTGTCCGCCAACAAAAGACTGTGGTATTATGGTGGGGCCACAGCCTGTGACAGAATGCTAAATTGTTTTAGGGTCAACAACTTATTGTCTTTGCATGAGCCACAATTTGCATATCTCCCGAGTAGTTTTCAGCTCTCATTCCTCACATGAAAATAGCAGAGCCTCTTCTAGTCTTTGAACGAGTTATAGCCTTTCAAAGGTTGCTAGCAATAGTTTTGATGAGCTGCTTTTCTTTCTTTCTTTCTTTCTTTCTTTCTTTCTTTCTTTCTTTCTTTCTTTCTTTCTTTCTTTCTTTCTTTCTT
>JAUYWH010000008.1:15228936-15255137 GCA_034779795.1 Ctenopoma multispine | reverse complement strand
TTCTTTCTTTCTTTCTTTCTTTCTTTCTTTCTTTCTTTCTTTCTTTCTTTCTTTCTTTCTTTCTTTCTTTCTTTCCTGACTTGAATCCGCCACTGAACAAGTGGATTTATGATATATGGTATGGTAGTTATTATTTGAAATACTAATTATCTCATCATTACAACCATAATGGGGTAATTACCATAATATAAGAATTAGTTATTGTGTCTAACAATGGCTACAGTATTTTTAAAATGTGATTATATTATGTAGTTGCCTCTCTAATCCCAAAGAGCATTATCCTTTAGCTCTATATTTACATTTAATTCATTTATCTGCTCTATGTTTTTAATTCATGTTTTTTTTATTTTCTTATTCCCCTCTACCCCCCACCTTCCTGCATAGTGGCCCAGGGCATGCGGGGAAGAAATGGCTGGAAGTGACAGCCTAATTATCAGCTCCAACTCTGCTCATTACCCATTAGACAATCCACTGTACATCCACTTACTAAATGAATAATTTTGTATATATTATGGAAACACAATATTATGGCCTGCAGCTAACGCCTTTGCGCTAACCTCACACTGTTTCAGTACAAAAGAAATAAATGGGACACCGAAAGGTTATTTAATTTTAGCCCCAAAAGCCAACTCATGAGAGGATGTCGTGTGCAAATGAAGCGCGGAGGGAGGGAGGGGAATATGAAATTTACACACCTGCTTTTTTTTCCACCGCAATATATTAGAATCATTATTACCAAAGCACGTGTTGTAGCAACAGTGAAATTGATAAGGGCGCACATGGCTTACTGTTATTCTAATTTCTGTCGACCAATATTTAATGACGGGACTGAAACCTATTTTATCACTACACATTGTGATATTCTTCAACAACAGTGCTACAAAAAAAAAAAAACACAACCGTGACTGTTCAGTTAATATTGACACAGACAAATTAAATGTTCTTTCTGGATAATTACTGTAACCTAATATCATTCAGATTTTCCTTTCGTTCTGTTTGACTTAAGAAAAAGTCTATTTGCATATTATGATCTATCCCGTTTGTGTGGTGAGTAAAGTGAAGTTAATGTAACTATAAAAGTAGAATGACCCCGCTCCGGTCAACAAAACCTTTGCTGACCTTTGTTAATTTTTCAACACTGTCCTCCAATGCGTGAGTGTTTAGCGAATGACCATTTAAGTGACACAGATTTATGCACATAAACGTCCCACTCTGCCATGCTGATTTGGTCTAGTCGTTGACCAAGCATAAAAAAAGCGAAAATAAATCACTGGCCTTTTGCACTTGTGCAGTTATTTGTAATGATTTAATTTGGAAGCAATGCGGGCTATAAAAGAGGTAATAATATTACCATTGCGAACAGCGAATGGTTAATTACTCATTTCTATTTGAAACCAAAATTTATTTTTGACTCTAACAAAGAATAGCCACTATTTTATTTTATTACATTGGGTAAACTTGGTGTCATAATATCCCCACATATAAAGGAATTTCTCCGTTTATAGATGTTAAATTCTCCAGTGACTGTGATAGCATAATACAGTTAAGTTCAATATGTTTTAATTAAACTTTAAAGCGTGCATTGCATCGTGTGTGATAAAACAGGCATAGAAGCCTTATGAGATTTGTAGCTCTTCAGAGGCTGAAAGCTGCCTCATGCTTTAGCAATATAATCCTCGCCTATAGAGGTCGCTGTGATATTGCAAAACAGATGTGCATAAGTCACTCCACAGGTTTAGGCCGCTCAAATCATTCACCCTGTGGAACTGCTCACTTTGTGAAAGGTACTCTAACTAAAACATGTTCTCAGATTGTACCTACTGCCTATTCCGGGATAGATTTAAATAAATTAATAAAAAAAAAGGTTTCTAAAAATACTTGTGAGCTCATGTAAATAAAAAAAAAGAAAAGAAAAGCACAATGCTCACACAATTTTCCATCGCAAATACGTATTACACTTTACATGTTCCAACCTCATTAGGCCATTGTGGTAAATCAATATTTGCTTTGGTTACCGACTGAGGAGCAAAGGAGCTGCTTTTACAGCCTAATAATCACTATCAGCCGCAGAACAGACAGGACCTCAAAACACTGACCCTGCTCCACAGGGCCGATAATGCCAGCCTTCTCCTCCCCCTCGAAAAAGAAAATATTAATAATTTATCTTCGAATCGACTTCTCTCTCTGACAGATTAGATTTTAACCATTTGATTTTGTTTGGACTGGGCGTTCCCATATTATTACTTAATGACCTTCCCAGCTGCTCCTGTCCATTTTCTGTCACCAGCAACCATCTGGACACTTATTAGCACCTCAATGCATCCACGCTGCTTTCCTCCCAAACTTGAATAAAATTAAGCTTGGTTGCAGACTGCCAATATTCTTTTTTTCCCCTTCCCATTCCCACCCTTCTTGAAATTAAATCGGTAGTAGGGCTACATAATAATAATAATAATAATAATAATAATAATAATTATTATTATTATTATTATTATTATTATTATTATTATTATTATTAATAAAGACATTGAATTAACATAAGAAATAAATATAACCTGAGGATCTTGAATTTTCTCTATAATTTCATTAAGTTTATTAGGCAAAATATACGATCTGGACAAATTCCTTCAACGTTTCCTATTTACAAATTTAAATCACTTGGTATTTACATTAAAGAAAGGACACCAAAAACACAAGATAGAGACAAATAATAATTATAATTATAATAAAGTAAAAAGCCTACCAAAATGTCCCAGTCTGCCTGGGCAAAGTGTAGAGAGTAACATTATAGGCGCGATTATAGGCTACACAACAATAGAGGAAATAATCCATCCATCCACAGGATATTACCAAATTACGCCATTTGTTCTGTACCGACTGAATGCTACGCTGCATTATTATTTCTCATTGTCCTTTTAAGAGAGTGAAAAGTCTTTTTTTTCTATTTTCTTTTCTGTTTTTTTCAAGCACGACAAAAACTGTCTTGATCAAGCCGAGGAGAGAGCAGTGAGGACCCGTTGCGTGGCGTCTTGTGGACTCCTGGCGCTGGAAGGCAGAGAGGATCTGGATAAAGAATAATACAGAGAAGTAGATAAATACACCCGCCGTGTTTGGACAGCGGGTTTCAATATGCAGTTTAAGCGTGTGTGGCTGGGCACGTTTGATCTGAAACAGAGTGCAGCCTGCCTTTCCAACCCTACAACCCTGCACTGTAATAATAATAATACATAATAATAATAATACGTAATAATAATAATAATAATAATACATAATAATTATTAATTGACCACTCGAAAAATAAAATTGAAATAAAATCATCGTTATACAAACACTATAAATAATTATGTGACTAATTTCTGCAGGACAGTTGCATGAACATACTTTTTTTTTTTTTTAACAAATGAAACGAAGGTAAACTTATTCCTCTTTCTGCTAAGAGCGCTCCCCTGGGCTCTGGGTTTCCCATGGGTCTTTAGAGAAAGCACACAGCCCAGGCAGAGCCCGTTTTACTTGGTGACTTGATAAGTAGCCACACTCTCCCCAGAGGGGTGGAATTAAAGGGGGAGTGGGATGGGAGTCAAGACCTCTGTCACCCGCAAAGCAAACTGTGTTTTATTCATGTTTGTTTATTTTATTTTGATAATGTTGTTATTGTCGTTTTATGTAGAAATAATTCAAATAATTTGAAAACTGTCAGACACTAAATTTTGGTACTAGAATTATTTAAACAACTTAGGATTTACATGCCTTATATTATATGTTTTGTTTTTTTTAATAATTCCCTGAGCTTCACAAAAATGTTCCTATCCAAACTTCATTTTGGTTATTGTAATAACTGCTCTTATAAAAACTGTCTGAATAAAAAGGTGTTTATTCAAGTTTAGATTTTCATTCATTCAATGATCATAACATTTAAAACATTTAAATTGCCGCGACTGACAGTTTTCTTGTGGCAACGTGTTTCCCACAAAGAGCAAAACAGAGAAAAACGTGTCTCACCTGTCATGGATGGGACGAAAGGAAGACTTCATTGTTTGTGTTGGAGGTGAATCAGATCTTACACCGTTTTCATGGTCTATAAAGGAAATAAGCAAAAACACATATCAGCACTGGCATGTAGGATAAATATCATTTATTTACTAAAATTCTAGTAAAATCGAACATGGTAGATTTAAATGTGTAACTTTCTCCTGCCTGCATGTGCGAACAAAGATTTGATATTCTAATTATACATTAAAAAATAAAAGACAAGGCAAAAAAATTAAAAAAAATAGAAGTTGAACCATTAAAATAATACCGAGACCTTCCATTAAAAATCCAATGCTTATGAGATTTCCGGGTGAGTGTTGTCCTACCTATGTGCTTTGGACTGTGGGTCTCTGGTGGGGCCTTGCTGTCACTGCTGAGCGCTGTTGCAGCTGCTACCGGCGACACCACCACTGAGGTAGGCTGCTGCTGGGACGCCAAGTGGTGGTGGTGATGGTGCTGGTTTACTCCCAGAAACGATCTCACATTCAGCAGGGAGTTCTGGCCCAGGAAAGCCCCATTTGTCCAGTTGTGGAACTTTCCAATCTGGCAAGTGTACAGTCCGTGACTAGGGAGGAAGGCCGGGTGAGTTTGGATCTGGTGGTGCGGGGCTGATGGGTGAGTTGGGGCTGCAGGGCCACAAGGGGACGTGGGTTTCTGAGATGAACTATCTGGACTAGTGGCGGTCTCTGCTAAAGACCAGATTTTAGGCTTATTATTAGACGGAAGAGGAAAGCTCCCGGGCCTGTCCGGTGACAAAACTCTAGTGGTGTTGTTGTTGCCGTCCGAGTTCTCCTTACTCTCTGGGTGAACTGAAATAGTGCTCTTAGCTTTGTCAAAGGCCTCATGGGCCTGCAGAGCAAAGGCCCGTCTTTTCTCCAAGGCGTCCAACTCTCCGACCGTACCGACACCTCCCCTGTGGTCCCTGCTCCCCTCCGTCGATTTATCGTCGTCGTCCTCGTTGCTTTGATCCCCGTCGTTGTCATCGATTTTGTCTATATCTATGCTCTCCAAGTCGATCTCCTCCTCGTCTTCGTTTTTCTCCGCTTCATCGCCACTGCCGAACAAGTTGCCGTCCTCCTCCTCTTTGCTCCTACTTCCCCAGGTCACCTTGTTCTCCTTCTTGAGCCTCCTCCTGGCGTTGGCGAACCAAGTGGAGACCTGCGTCAGCGTCATTTTGGTGATGATGGCCAGCATGATCTTCTCCCCCTTGGTCGGATACGGATTCTTCCTGTGCTCGTTGAGCCAGGCTTTCAGGGTGCTGGTGCTCTCCCGGGTGGCGTTCTTTGGCCTGGCTGGGTCCCCGTACTGAAACTGGCCGTATGGGTAGAAGGCAGGAGATGTGTGAGCTGCGAAGCTGGCAGGATGGACGCCAGGACTTTCCTTCAGATCATACTGGGATCCCTGTGAAAAACAAAAAATGCATAATGTGTTATTGCAGAAGTAATATTATTATTAGTTGTTTACACTGAGATGCAAAAAGAAATCATTTAATAAATGTAGCTCAAATGCATTTCGGCCATTATCTGCACTTCAAACTAGTAAAATGGCTTCTATTAAGAAATTCAAGACAGTTGCACCTGACTCTGAGCTTTCCACAAATAAGCTTCTCAACTTGCCACCACATGCCAGGCCTGCGGCACCTGCGCCTGCACAGCTACTCATGGAAAAACTCCTGCCTTTTAATTATAAAACGTTTTTTTGTTTTTTCACAGATGCCAGTCTAGTAACAGAACAAATGCAGCAAAAAAAGGACGAGAGGAGAGAATAAGTTGGTTTCCGTTATTGTGAACACACAGATGACAAATACAAACAGTCAGTTTTCGTGTGTGCATGCCAAAACTCCCCTCCACACTCCTCAAGTATGTCAGAGGACTTTTGAAGGCCTACGTTAAGTTTTTCCATCATGCCTTACGTTCCTGTGGATTTATGAATCGCATGCGTCCTTTCAGAAAACACGTCGATCAATCCAAACAACGCACGTCTTTATTTTAGATAATAACTCTTGTTTTTGACGCTTTTGCCACTGCCTTTAGGCCAGATACACACATTAGCCAGCACATGAACACTCAAGAACACTGCAAGTTAATTATTATTACCAGGTGTATTTTAGCCAATAAATATCAAGAGTCTTCATCTTGGCACAATAAAAATCAACGTGGCGTTCAGTGACAGTGATATACTGCGCAACACAGACAAAACAAAAGCCCACAATATTAAAGGTTATACTGCAGGAGTTTGTTTTGTGGTGCAGATAATTTGTCACGATCTCATCCAAATAATTTGACTGAGGTACAAGTCTGAAGAAAAACTTTTTTTGTAGTTAGTCATTTCATGGTTCAAAACGCAGACTTATTGCACCAACGTTTTTCTTCAGTGAAATGTAATTTACTTCTAACAGTATGAGTGGAAACCCACAAGGTTTCTGTCTACATGTGTTTCTGAGGTGAAAAAATTCTAATACGTATTGTTATTTCTTTTTTTTTTTCTTTAGTTTGTTTGTTGTCTTTGGTGAAACTTTACACATTGTCAACTCGGTCGAACAAACAAATATTTGCACTCATAATGATTAATCGTCATTAAAAATTCGAATACTAAGATTTTTTTTGTTGTTGCCGGATTGTTCTTTTCACACAGCGGTAGTAAGGACGCCAAGCAGAAACAACCGTCAGTGCAACGCCAGTCCTCAAACAGACGCACAACATTTATTCTTACCATTTGTGAGAAAAGAGCCAAGTCCGCGCTGGTGTAAGGTAAGAAAGCGCTGTAGTTGTGTGCGTACGGGTTGGCGTACATGCCCAACACCGATGTGACCGCCGCTGCGGTGGCGGACGGACTTCCTCCGATTTCGGTGCTCCCTCCCCGGGACGACGGCGTTAGAGCACCCGGTCTCTCGCTCCCGTACACAGCCTGGGAGGCACTCAAGTACTGTGGGTAGCCTAGCTGCGGGAAAGACATCTCCACCGCCGAAATGTTGCACAGTTGTATCGTCCGACAAACTGTGCGTAAAAAAATGAGTGCGAAAGAAAAGAGGGGAAAAAAGGAGCCCGGAGGAGTAAAGGGAAGGTGTTAAGCCAAAGTCACAGCTACTACAGACATATAGTGGTATGCAGTCAAAACAACCCACTCTTAAATCTCGGCTTCCTGTCTTTTTCTCGCGCAAAGTCCGCTGGATGTGATCTGATCAACAATTGCACTCCGACTGACGCGCCTGGCCCTGAGGTCTCCAGGCTGATCTCTCAGATACAATTTGAAGTTGATGCTTTGATTGGCATCCCCTACTTGAGCCTGCAAGCTCCTCCTCGTTTGGAGCAATGTGGATAAAGTGAATATAGAGTGAGCACATTGGCTGGGGCCTCTCTCTCTCTCTCTCTCTCTCTCGCTCTCTCTCTCTCTCTCTTGCTCTCGCTCTCTCTCTCTTTCTCTCTTTCTCTCTCCCTCCGTGTTTGGACTTATTGTATGTTAAATGTTCAAGCATTAGAGTCCATTCACCGAAGGCTTTGATTGTTGTATGACAACCTGTCTACACGATTTTACAGCTGTCCGACACAGGGGGAAGTAAACCCGTCAGAAGAAGGAACTTACTTTGAATAGATTTAAATTGTAATTAAAGGGGGAAAGCCCTCTCCGCAGAGGAATTGTGTTTGATATCACGGGCTGCTGGTGCGTTTGTTTGACTCATATTGACTCATTTACTCTAAAAAAGTCTCTTTCTCCAAGTTGGATTTATTTCTTGTACTTTTCTTCATCTAATGTTTTCCAAACTAATTTACTTGCCAAAGCGACGTAAGAGCTTTTCACGTTGTTCATTCGGATACATCTTTCTAAAAGACTTGTTTTAATAAAATTATTAAAAAAAAAACAATTAAGTCTTATGTTTCAGCCACGTGACAACGATAGGATTTTTTTTTAATGTTAATTTTGAGATGCTTTTCTTCCAAAAGTCAAATCAGTAAAGTCAGGCGAATTGTTCCATTTAATTTATTAATTATGTATGTTTTTATTGAGTTGTATTTGAGTTTACTTTGATTACTTTATAAAGATTTAATCAGCCAAATTCTACCTCTCTATGTTTGTTTTCTCACCCATTTCCCATCTGCACGCGCGCGCACGCGTGTGTGTGTCTGCGTGTGTGTGTGTGTGTGTGTGTGTGTGTGTGTGTGTGTGTGGATTTAAACCAGATTGTTGTTGTCCTTTGTAACAACAGAACCACTTCACGTTTTCCTTGTTTTGGGTGAACAGGAGTGAGGAAGAAGCCAGAGAAAAGTCGAGCACGGAGTGTGCAGGGACCTGTATGAGCCACAAACTGTTCTCCACGTACGTTGTATTGCTGTAATTTAATTTAAATGACAACACTTTTAGCACATTAACCCAAAAAGACGACGATGAAGAGTATTTTATCTTTTATAGTTCAGACATCAGCGCACGGTAACTGGGACATTTATATTTTCCTAATGTAAGAGAATCACCGTTTAACTATTCTTGTTGCTTAAAAATACAGAAAAGAGAAAAAATAAAAATTTCACAAGAGTTGAACTGAAAACAAAAATCGGATGCTGTAGCTTTTGGCCACCTCATGTTGAACCGCTTATCCAATTTCCAGCTTAGAAAAAGAAAAGGGTCGGACACTAACCTCTACTTTCCGTTGCTGTCCACTCCTGACACAGCCATGTGGTTCACAAGAGGAGTGGGGTGTTCATGTTTTAACAGTTCTATTTTTATGTGATTTGATTCTTATATCGCCCACCTCCCAAGTCAAAGGCGGTTATTCTGTAGATCTAGATTTAATGCCTTAACTACTGAAGCCCAAGAAGGCAGTAGATTTTGATCTGCACCAGATGGCTCCGAGTGGATATTGCCGAGCGCCGAGGATCTGTTAAAAATATCTGAGGGGCACTGATGGTAATCTGGGTTAACACATCAGAAAGGAGGGAGGAATGGCAATTGTGATAACCCGCTGGAAATGTGTGCAGGAGGCTAAATATGATGGTTGTGTTGGGGTGGTGGGGGTGAGTGGGTGAGGAAGTAAGGAGACTGAAATTATCGCTAAATAGAAATGAAAGAGACATAAGATAAATCAAGGAATAGAAAACTCTTATTGGTCTTGATGACCAAAATTAAAATAAAGGCATGCGTCAATTTTATACTACTACTACTACTACTACTACTACTACTACTACTACTACTACTACTAATAATAATAATAATAATAATACAAATTATTAATATTATTATTTGATGGCTGCTTGTGTTGGATTATCGGTTTTCCCTTTTATCCGAATAAAACTCGTTTTCCTTTTCTAAAAAAAAAAATAAAAATTGAAATCGAAGTCCTGGTAAACAGTGACACGTGTTGAGGGCAATAAACCATCACAGTTAACTGATTTATTGGTTCTTGTTAAACTCTTATTACCACTACAAGCTCCTCAGCTTCAACCCAGAAAGAGAGAGAGAGAGAGAGAAAGAGAGAGAGAGAGCGCACGGCAAACTTTGTTCTGGATCCTCTCGCCTTCCACCCTTAAAAAAAAAAAAAAAAACTCGTCCTCAACACGTACACTTGTAGTGCATTGCCTCGAAACAGATGGCCTGTCACCATCTGTATCCGTCGCTGTATGATGCGCATGCGCCGTCACGCACATATGTGAATACGCACGCGTCATAAGTTAATGATTTTACATACTTCCTTCATTTGTAAAGTAAAAAAAAAAAAAAAGAAAATCCCCAGGCTTCTCATATCAGATAGTTTTATCATGTAAATCTACAGGAGGCTCTTCATAAGCTGCTACGCGTTAATGGCCACATTCTAATAAGTCGCTCAGGTAGTGGATAAGTGCTTCTATTCAAAAGCCTGTGTTGCGCATTTTCAATGCCCTTTTACCAATTCCATCTTTATTATTTTTATTCTCTACATACTTACTTTCAGCGTAATAAAGGAATATATATGTATATATATATATATATATATATATAAATGAGTGATCATACTTCAAACTTATCTTTCTTTCTCTGATAGCTTAAAGAGTCTATTTAAAAAAGAAGATGAAAGATAGAAACATTTCATTTACTCATGTCCAAAGAAGAAATAAAACTATACAATATATGTATCTATTTTACATTTTATTTAATACATACTCCAGTTTATCAGTAAATGACAAAACACAAACACAGTAGAAAACAACGAGTGAACACAGTTTTAGAAAGTCCTCTCAACAAAATTTGGGTCTTTCATTCCAAGAAGATATATACAGGAATGTCATATAAAATCATTTTTTTATTCTTAAAATATATCTTTCATTACCTTTGATTAAAATGTCAACCATAAGAAAAAAACAATATGTGATAAATGCTTAGGTTATGCTCTATAAAGCTAAAATGTTAGTCATCTGTTATGGAAAGGTAGATGTAACTTAGTCTTAGTCAGTTTAATTAAAATCTATATAGGCGTGAACTCAGGTTTCTAGGAACTAGGCCAACACATAGACCTGAATGACACCAATAGAAGTCAAAGAGAGTGAACCTGCATTACAATAACATCAGTTATGTTGACAGTTGGCTACCACTGCAGAGGTCAAGGGTGTCTCTGTGAACTAATAACTGTGGTGAAAGATACTCCTTTCCTGCCTCTGGGAGTGCCAAAGTTGAGGAAAGGTTAAGAATCCGCAGAATGTCCCTTTTGTGCTTTTCTCGCAGATTATCAAATTAAGTGTTGAAACCAAAACCCCTTTTCACCCTGAAGAGAGGAGATTAGATGAATATCACTCATATCATTAGACTATCACAACTGTTAGACCTCTTCTTATTTTTTTTAACACCGCAGACAAACATGTACACACACTCACGCACTGCTTCCAGCGACCTCCCCGAACTGCGTCAGAGCAACTGAACTATTTAGCTGTGGGTTGCTGTCAGAGGGCCACTGGTGTTACTGTGAGACATGTGATACACAGACAACTGTACCGCACCTATAGGTAAGGAAACTAGGAATTTCCTGGATAATAAAAGAGGCTCCAAGTGGATATTCTGGGTCTTAGAGGGTCACAATGTTTTACTTGACAGTTAAACTCTTGGAGCGGTGGTGTTCCTCAGTTTCAACATGACAAAGAGCTTCTGGGCTGAAACAGTTGTCAAATTGTCAAAAGTGTTATGCAGCAGTTGAATTTGCAGGACAGTTCCCCTAATGCTGTGCACCTTTAGCCCTGCAAGAAGCAGAAGGTAATTTTAGTTCTCTTGACTAGTTTTCCCTTTTATAACACTCAAAAGTCTGGACATTGTTCAGAAAACTACCAAAGTCTTTAAATAGACAATAATTTAAATTCATGTACTTTTCTTCTTTTTTGAATGTCTCTCTGCTGATCAGACCATGACGCTCAAAGCACTCCAGTAATTATAAGCATTGCATAGCTCTATATTTTTGAATACATTTGAAAGCAAAAGCACGTGGCATGGAGTGTGCCTAAAATTAACTGTGTGCATTCAAGCTGGAATTCAAAACAACCATGTGGATTCAGTTAAAACAAATTCTCCTGAAAGTCCTTAAAGTTAGTGATGACTGCTGAACATCTGTCTAAAATGATTCCATCCAGGTTGTTGGAAAATCAATATTGCCTTTTTTGTTTTGTTCTCTTGTAGCAATCAATATGGTACTTTTATTTAGCACTCATTTGCTTAGCAAATTATGTTTTTTTTATGGGAAACAATAAAACAGCATATGACCAAGAAAAACTGTTTGATTAAGATTAAGTTTATCTCAGGTAAATGTTGTTTGTTTGTATCATGAGGTCCTAAGCATCTACACATGAAGAAACATATTTTCTCACGATGAAGTTGTAGTGAAAAAAAAAAACACATGGTCAGTGAACATATTACTGATCAGCATCAACACTTTTTAGCTTTGCAATTATCAAACAACAGTTTTATTTATTGGGTGCAGGGTTAAAATAGATCCATATTGGTGTATTTAAGGTAACTCACTCAGAGGAGTGAGAAGAGGAACATTTTTCGACAATGTAATTCAGTAACGCTGGACTTCTGCAGCAAGAACATTACAGTCACCACTGTTACTTGGGTTTAATAAATGAAGAATTGAAGCAGAAAAAGCACAAAGGGGTGTTAACTCATCTTGAACTGATTAAGTAGCTCAACCATATGATTACCTCTAGCTGTCACACTGACTCAGAGTTGTAGGGAAAATACAATGCTTCATTTATGTTGACAAGTTTCTTTTAACTCACTCTGGCTTCTAACTGCATACCATACAAAAGACAACAGCCTAGGATCTCACTTTTTTCCTCCCCAAGGGCACTCTCAGGGGTGGGTAATGAATGGGTGGGCCCAGATTTTGATGTGGTTAGGGGCCAAGGGGAGAGAAATGTGAGAAGGGGTGTTAATTGTTTTGGCTCTTTGCTGGGGAAACATATCAACATTAGATCTAATGGAGGTTAAAGACTCTCATTGCCATAGGGGCTGGAGCTAATGAATAGCTATAGCTAGCCAAGGAGAAAGGGAGATGCAGGGAGAGGGGAGAAAAAGAGGATGTAGTCTTTACTGGCCTTTATTGAGCTGAGTGTGCTAAGAGGATTAACATTAAGAAGCCATGAAAGTATTTTTATATGCAATATATATATATATATATATATATATATATATATATATATATTTTTTTTTTTTTCAAACGAGACATCTTTAGTTGTAAGCACAGCTATTTACAACTGAAGTTACGGACCTCAACTATGGACTCAGAGGAAGAAAGATCTCTCAAGCTCCTAATGTAAAGTAATATGTTAATTTACCTTTTTTGGTTAAAACACTTTCTACTTTAAAACTTGTTCACTATAGGTTCTGAAGTAGTCTGCAAGTCGACATTCACTTGATCACAGTGAACAGTGAGAACTGCAGAGTTTAATTAACAATTCTGGCAATTTAGAGACTAATTCCATTACCTGGCATTTAACCTTTCCATGAATAGTGACCAGACTTTTAGAAAGTGAAGAGGCCTTAAGTAACACATTCCCAGTCTACAATGTTTGTATGCATTGTGTGTTGTAACAAGTACTTATTTAATTTTTTTACTTTACTTAACCCTAATTTTATTGTGGCACTTACCTAGTTGTTTTTATGTACAAAGTCAATCACAACGTAATGTTCCCACCTTGTAACAGATCATGTATGACTGTTGTCATGACAAGAGAAGTGATGCCATAGGGCTATGAGGACAACAATCATAGTGTTCGTATAGGAAGCTAAGTGGGAAGTCATTATGTCACACTTTGTGATGAGAACATGTGTATTTGCTTCCTCAGTAATTCAGTAATTGTGAAAAAAAAATTGAGAATGCAAGTTGGGTTTCAGATGAAACACTTCCCACGTTTATTTATCAACAGAGTTAATTGAATATTAAGAAAGAGCCTTAAAACATTTGGATACACTGAAGTATTATTCTGAAATTACACCCTTTGATAGTGGTGTAAAGGACAGACCTATAGATAAAATAATCAACAGATAGCATGGCACATGGAATTTTAATGAGGCTGTTTCTTTCATCAGTTGTGCTGTCTTTTGTGTCTCTTTGTACAAACTGTTGATAGTAGTTGAAACCTGCTGTTTTTATGATGTTGGACATGCTCCCCAGGATGCCTTGGCCTCTCACGCTTATCAACATTGATATCACCTTGATCACTGATCAAACTGACTGTGTTTAGTTGCTTGAGGGTTTCACTTCCTACAACGTTCAATTGGTAATAAACACACAAGTAAAAAAAAAAAAGAGTCTGACTTTTCAGTTACTGCTGTCTGTTGGTTGCTGACCTGAAACACAAATATTTCATCTGTAATTAGCTGTAGGACGTTTCGCATGTAGTGTTTTCTTCATTGTTCCACTAACATATTTTGATCAGTATTTGGCCCATGATATTGTTGAGTGTGCCCTCTAGCTTTGTATGTTATGGGGTCACAGATGAAAACAGCAGTATGTCTAATACACTTGCACAATAATGAGTTCTAGACACAGTTACTTGGGGAGGGGAAAGGGGCATTAGGGACAGTCAAAAAAAAGGATGCCATTGATGTGCTAGATTAGCTCTTTGTGGTACAGATTATATCTCCCCATGTGGCTGGGTAAGAATAACCAACATGGAATCATCATTTTTTCTGTTTAGACAACCATGACAAACCTGGACATAAGCTGAAAGTAAGATACTGTTGTCTTTTAGTGATTTTTAATACATTGTTTTAATGTAATTTGGAGATATTTTGTTCATGCGGAACAAAATTAAACAGGATTTAATAATTAAATTTCTACCTATGTATTTTTTGGCATGTTATTTGTCACAATCTATCTATACTTTAATGTCTTTCAGAGCAAAACATTACAAATTATTGTAATTTGTAATGTAAATGTAAAAATATTATTTTTTCAATAATTATTTGCTTAGCACCAACTTGTTTGTACAGAATGAGACAGATAGGTTGCTCTGGTGTTCTTTTGTTTGTTGGATTGTACCTGTTCTGGTTAACAATGTTAACGAAGCTGATTAGAAGTGATATAATTTACACTACATTTTATTGTCATGGATAGAACTTTATTTAAAGTTCTTTCTTGTTTTGGAATAAGTGACTCAAATAAAACGTCTGCAATAATTCAGCATAAAATCTGAACAATAAATGGTCATAGACTGTTCATACTGTAGAAAGGTTCACTTACACACGGACAAATAATAAAAAAAAAAACAACAACAAAGGAGCAAAGGTGAACTCTTCTGTCTCAAGTGTTCAAGTGCAGTGATGATGTTACTCAGACTGGGTGGCAGGTTGCAGCATGGCTTTTTACATCACGTCTATGTTAAAGCATCATTGATCCCAGCTGAAAAAGAAACCAAGCTGGACAATGAAGTTCAATAACAACTGACTCCCATCTCAGACAGGACCAGCTGATCTGGCGCAGTGTAATGCTTTAGCATTAGTGGCACTCAGCTGTTTCTGCCAAACATTGGCCCACACCATGAAATCTCTTGTTAAGAAGAGAGAAATAGTGTTCACCTTGTAATTGAACCATTTTATACCCCTTTCCTCCTCCCCTCTGCCCCTTTTCGAGCTTCTTTCTTTCTGTCCCATCCTGCTCGTCCCCATTTGTTTTCCGCTCACCCCATCGTAACACACACACACACACACACACACACACACAATCCTTTGTATGAGCAGCAGCACCCATCAAAATCTGGATCGATCCCCTAGTGTCATTGTGTGAGGAGGTTATTTATGTGGGCATCCAATCTGCACCTGCCGTTGTGTTTGAGCAAGAGGGGAACATGGCCAGAGTTTGTTAACAGTGAAAGGGGAAACATCAAAGCTGTGTGTGCGTGTGTGTGTGTGTGTGAGAGAGAGAGAGAGAGAGAGAGAGAGAGAGAGGAGGGGAAGAGCAGCCACCTCAGAGCCCCATGAGTACCCGCCAGCTCGCTGCCTCGTCTCTCGTGAAATGAGCACTTTCACAGTCAGTTAGTCTTTAAGTAATAGATATATTGAGTTCATCCCTTGTAACGTTAGACAACTAATTTATTATTATTTTTCCTCTTCCCGTCACCCTTTGCAGTCCTGCCCTTCTCTTTTCCCCATTTCGTCTCTTCCCCCTATTCCCCTCTGTGTCCATTTTCCCTCCCTTCCCCATCAACACTGGATTATGAAGGTTAAATAAACTCTGTGAAAATGAATGAATATTGCCACCAATCTCCTCCCCTCCTACCCTGACTGTAATCAAACCCTCACCACTATGGCAGCCACTCTTTTTCTATCCTCATTGACTGAAAAAAAAAAAAAAGAACTCCAGCCCAGGCTATCTGGCGGCAGAATGAATGATCCTATTTATGTTAATGCATACATGAACGTTACACAGGTTTTTCCCCTGATAAGGCGATAGGTTAATGAAATGCTCATTTCATTTTACCAGTTGTTTTCTCTGTGAAGTTCCGATAAGTAGCAAACCAATGAAGCTTGTAATTACAATCTTACAGAAACCCAGCCAATCTGTGTATAAATCTCACCATCCAATTACAAGATGTAATAATTTTGCAGTCAAGCTGGTAATGAGGTCTAATACTCATGCATGTGATAATCCCCCCTGGATGCTGACTCTATCAGATGTTAGCTTTGTAATTATATGAGCTTGAGAAAAAAAAATCATTATTTCATGTTGAAGTAGAAAATGAGGTTGGTGGGAAGTTAATTTTCTCTATGCTCTGTGAAGCGTAGACAAGAATTTAATGATTTAATTACAGTTGTTAGCCCTTTTTTGCGAGAGGCTTAAATTGAGCTAAGCATTTTTCATAGCCCCCGACATCAAGAGTCGGGGAACATCAAAGATTTTGACAGCATACAAAGTGATGAGCAGGCCCAGTGGCCCTGAAATTTTTTTTATTCTTCCAGCCAGAAAATAAGGTTTCCTTTCCTTTTGGTTATTTCCTTTTCCTTTTATCATTTCCTTTCTTTTTCACTTTCATCCTTTCCTCTTCTCCTTTCCTTCCCTTTCTCTTTCCTGTCTTCATCGTCAGGGTAACCACAGCCCAGGGACACCAGGCCTGCTGGATAAAAGCAACATCAACAAATATTAACCGCTCTGGCTTTCACCACTGGCAGCTAATCCACTGTATGTGAATTTGTCATATCAGATTACTATGACAGTCATGGTGCAGGGCAGAATGGAAAGCATCCTCCTGCATCCTCAAAGGGACAATATAGTTTTACTCCCCACCTTCTTTGAATTTCAAAACAGCCTATGAGTGGTGTCTGTAGTCCTCTGATTTCCATACAGCTTTTATATGAGAGAAAGAACCTGTAAATACATTCCTCAGAGTAATCCCTAGAAAGAGGAATGGGTGCTTTTGGCAGTTTAAAAAAGTGCTTTGAGCAATGTAATTCAACTTCATAGTAACAGTAGCTACTTGGTTATGCAGGGTATGGTGTGAGTGTGTGTGTACTGCTGTCATCCGTGCTTTTATCGGGTTTTTGGAACCTAGCATCTGGAGAGTTATTGATTTAGATTTTAATAACTTATTTTGACCCAAGAACTTGACATGGGAAAATAGTGAATTTATAAATAATATGTGACAGTTTAGTTTGTTTTTCATCTATTGACAGCTGAAATGTTTGTAAATCACAGACCATGATCCAATCCAACAGAAACTAGTTACAGTGTTGTGAAAACATATTTTTTGTATATTTATCACACTTTAATAATTCAGATAATCAAACTAATTTTATTATTATACAAAGATAACCCAAGTAAATACAATATGCAGCTTTTAAATGATGATTTCATTTAAAAAGAAAAAAAAAAACATGGACCTATGTGAAAAGTAACTGCCCCCTAAACCAGTTAACAAGCCCCATAATAACTGCTGTAGCAGTGTTTGTGCCCTCAAATATGGCAGAAACGTCCATGTCCTGCAGCTGCAGAGCAG
This sequence comes from Ctenopoma multispine, assembly GCA_034779795.1. NCBI lineage: Eukaryota > Metazoa > Chordata > Actinopteri > Anabantiformes > Anabantidae > Ctenopoma > Ctenopoma multispine. Next base: position 15,237,663 of record JAUYWH010000008.1, on the reverse strand, counting down.
CCCCAGACCATTGCACTGCTGCCACCATGTTTGATTGTTGGTATGATGAAATGCTGTGTTAGTTTTACACCAGATGTAACAGGATACACAACCTCCGATAAGTTTAACTTTTGTCCCATCATTCCACAAAATATTTGTCCAAAAGTCCCTGCGATAATCAAGATGTGTTTTGGCAAAAGTCAGATGAGCCTTTGTGGTCTTTTTGGTTAGCAGTGGCTTCCGTCTTGGAACTCTCTCATGGATGCCTTTCTTATTGTTGAATCATGAACATTGACCTTAGCTGAGGCACGTGAGGCCAGCAGTTCTTTAGAAGTTGCTCTGGGTTATTTCATGACCTGGATGAGTCATTGTTTTGCTGTTATAGTAATTTTGGTAGGCTGGCCACTCGTGGGAAGGTTCACCAAATTTCCTCCATTTGTGGATAATGGCTGATGTCCCAAAGCCTTAAAAATGGCTTTGTAACTCTTTCCAGACTGTTAACGTCAGTTACTTTGTTTTTCATTTGTTGTGGTTGATCAAAGTTCATTCATGATTTAGCAAAGGGGTGCATTTACTTTCTCAAGCAGGTACAGGCAGTTTTGGAGCTTTATTTTCCTAATAAATAAATCCATTATTTAAAAACTGCATTTTTTATTTACTCGTGTTATCTCTGAAAAGATACGGGATAAACATTTCTGTAGAAGTTTACAAATTACCTTTTTTTCAATTAGACCATCTTCCACAATGTTTCTAATTCAAAGGCTTTTGGGTAAACTGTAGATAGTACATGCAGCATTCCTCTATTGACTAAATCTTAGTATTATCTATTAATATTATTATTAAGATTATTACTATCTTAATATCAAAAAAGGCCCAGAGCACAGGCTGAGGAATCTAAAGAAGTTGTTTTGTCTGTCCTAAGGTCCAAAACAATTACACAAGGCTGAGATAATCAAAGCAATAATCTAGCTATGCCTTCTGACATGATAAATTCTCAAGATAAGTTTATATTTATGTAATATGCACAATATGCATTGGTCTTTGCACATATTTCACTGCCACATTAAAATTATTTTCAAAACTGTGTTTAAAAGTTACATGTGTTGGTTGTAAAGCTATAAAAAAAAAGCTTCCCTGAGGCTGCACTCCCCCATCCTCTCTTTCTCCCTCTCTCTGCCTCCTCTTTTGACCTTTTTTAATCCACCTCAGCCCTCTCAGTCCTTTCTCTCTGCTTGGCCATGTCCTGTTAAACAAGAAACGTGTTGCGGTGTTGTGACCCACAATTGTGGGCAGCTTCACGGCAGGTTTTGCAGGCCTTTTTTCTGCTCTGGTGTCCAGTCTGCCTCCATCTGCCACTGCCTCACCACAGTCCCACTGGGGGAGATGGGGCTAATTCTGCAGTCAATTAGCAGAAGGGCCGCTTTTGTTCTCTCACTGGCTCCCATGGGCACTATCTGCTTCAGTGCTCCCTCACTCTCGCTCCATTTCGATGGTTCTCACTTTCTGTCTCATTTATTTGTTCATGGTTCTCTAACTCTCTTTGGTTGTGTAATTTCTTTTGTGTCATCCTGTTCCTTTCTCTTCTTGTTATCTTTCTTTGTATCTTTCCTCTGTTTATTGCATTCTCTACCTCTTTCTATCTTTTCTGTTTCTCTCCCTGACATGAATTCTTTGAGGTATTGAATGTCTGCTAGCCATATTTCTCTTCCCAGTCTGCCCTTGCTCAGTGACCTTTGTGACATTGTTGGCCAAACGATGTCTCTGGCAATCACAAGCTATAAAAGAGAGAAATATAGGGTGTATATTCCCCAGCAGATTTTGATGCATTGTATCATAAAGATTAGCTATTAGTCTAAATGACAAACATAAAACAGCAAGCTACAAATTAAGTGAACATGCTGTGTGTGTTTGTGTGTGCGTGTTTGCATAATTTCCTGCTTGTCTTATGTTTTTTACACAGCCATATATTAATTATAACACTTGCCCTATTGATCATAACCTCAGCTTCTTATTCTATCCTATCCTATCCATTCCCTACCAGTTACATACATAGACTTGTACAAGCTAACACATCAATATAATAAATGTAAATAAAACATGTTTCAAAGATTGAAAGTTGTTGGTGTAGACAAATACTTTACTTCATTTTCCTCATGTTTCTTTCCTTCACAATAATTATTTGAAACACACTTGTTACATTGAGGTGTTCTGTTTAAATACGTTTCTCCCATCAGCCCTACTACCATCAGGATAAAAAAGAAGCATTATTGAGAAATTATTCTGTGTAAATTAAGGTAGAAATCATTCTTTTCTCTCTGTCTTTTGATCGATGCGGCACCCTGTGGGTCTTACCCTGCTGTTGTCCCTGTGGCTCTACCTGGCCCTACTGAGCTGTACCTGTCTTAAGTTAATAAATCATTTTGGCATAATAAAATATTCAAAGGAGAAGGGGATCAGGCAAGGCCAGGTTAAAGAATTTCTTAAATTTTCATGGCATGACAGCCTGTTCCACATAGCCACCCCCACTTCAGCTGGTTCGTGTTCTGGGTTGTGTGTATGTATGTGTGTAGCTGCAGTTGGGAGGATCTTCCGTGTCACTCTAATAGTCTAAAATTACACTTGTATCAGTGTCACTAGCATATGGGGTCTATGTATACCCTTAGGCCCATCACACTTCCTTCCACCTTCCACTGTCATGGCATTTAAAGTGATACCATTTGGGCAAAGCTAGTTTTGACAGAAAAAGTGAAAAGCTGTGTGTTTCCCTACTTAGCCCGATGACAGAGCTGCAGCCACCAGGGGCCCCTGCCACAGAGCAGCCAATCAAATGATATTTTACAGGATAATGATGGAAAGTAGGCTTGCCTCCTTAGTCAGTGTTCTCACTCTCTCCTTTTCTCTCCTTTTGTTTTTCTTCTATGTCTCTAATTTTCTTTCCTTTCCCTAACCCTTTCGTTTTGCCCTCACTTCATGTAGTGGGATATAACAAGAAACCAATAATGAGCATAGGTGCGCATAAAGCTATCAACATTGTAAATAGACTATTGAAGAGCTATATTTAGGTTTCAAATCAAATTAAACCATTATGCCTTTTAAACAAAGATTAAATTTCATATCACTAAGATGAAAGCAAAAACACTTTCAGAGAGTATTATATGTTTTATTCATTTATTCTGTGAACACTGTTTTCTGTGAGTGGGAATCAGGCAGTTAAACAAGAGTATTGTGAATTGAATCATTCTGTCCTATGCTGTATCAAACAGCTGTAGAGTCCTGGGGTAAGTTAGCCTCACAAAGGTTAAACAGAATATGAAATAGTGATGAACCCATGGATAGAGGGACCAATTAAAACTACCTGTTCTGCTCTCCCATCTCTCCCTATACTGACCCCTTTCACCATCTCCTCCCTCACTTTTTATTCTTCCTTGAATCCTCTCATCATAGCTTTCACCATCCTTTGATCCTTGCTTCCTCCCTACCATGCCTCCTAATTCCACTTTTCCTCTTAACCCTCTCAATTTTTCCATTCATCTTTTCACCTATGTAGTCTTACATCCTCTCTAAGACAGACAGTGCTTTGGCTGGCAGTTCATTGAGTGACTGATTCCCTCTGGATAAAGAGGGAACCTGAGCAGGTGAAATGTACAAAAAGAAGAGTGAAATATGTACAGTAGAATCCAATGTGGAAGCAAGGACAAGTTAGGAAGCCTGGTTGTTCTAAATGAGGTGCCTGCAATAGAGTATTGTCAATAAAGAATGGACTACTAATTTTACACAGTGCTTGTTGTGAATGTTCAATATAAAGCTAAGTGACATATATATATATATATATATATATATATATAATATATATAAGACTAATATCAAGATAAACTTGTTTGTTTTTGTTAGCATCTCACCTGCTTTTTTCTTGCAATAGTGGAACCATTTAACTTGTGGTGATGTGTCGTTCACGAACGAACCGGCTCTGACACCTGATTCTCAAAAACTGAGAAAAGCCGACTTCCGTCAGTGAGAGCCAAAATTTTGCTTTAGGACTGTATTTGATTTGTTTACTGTGTTTGCTGTGGTTCTGTGTTCAGTTCTTCATTTAAATTTTTGATTAAAGTGTTGAACAATAGTAACTGTGTTTTTTTAGAGAAATAGGCACTAAACTGTTAATTTGTTTGAAAACCCATCATTATTGCTGCACAATCAATGATTTGACGAAAAGAAGCTTGGGCCTCCACTAATGAGACCCATACAACAGGCACACAGTATTACTCTCAGGGCATCACCTGGCTTCTCCAGCATCACCAACACACATACACACACTTTCAATATCTATATTTTTCCTTTTCTTCTGTTTATATCTTGCATATCTCTTTCTGCCATGCTTGTCTGACCTCTATAAAATCCCTAATATATGCCAGTAATTGCACATCAAACCCCAATGCATTATTTTAGCCCCAAACTCTGCCCCAGCCAACACACTCGCTTACACACACATGCCAAATGCACATGCAGCAAACACACATATATAACTTTGTATTTGCATGAGCATATACAAATACACATGCATACATTCACATGCAAGCTTGCAGACTTCATTTTTATGTACACACACACAACACAAATGTGGCTTGCTGGCCTGCTGATGGTGTGGGACTCATGTATTTTGATGATATGAAAGTTGACCACATTTACATGCAAATCGAAGTTCCAGATTAATAGGGTCCAAGTATGGGGGCACAGGAAGACTGCATGGTAATATGCTATTATGGCTTTTAAATACATTTACCAATGTTTTGATGCAGAATTAGCATGGTCCTAGCACAAGGAAATTATGTTGGTCTGATAGCAATTTGGTTTTCCAATTGGGAATACAATTTCATCAGGTTCAACTGTCATTTCTAATAATGACTCAGGTTGTGCTCACTAAATTGAAGATTTTTTTCCTCACTTTTTTTCTCCAACCTTGGTGGATGAAAGAACAAGCATTGTGTTAACAGAGGTTTCTGCAGTTCAGAAATTGCTGTACCTAATACTATTTACAACTGAAAAAGTGATTTACAAGTGTGTACACGTTCATGCATGGATTTATTTGGAGTTTTGTGTTTAAAAAGCCACTAGATTTTCATAAATTCTTTCTTTCAGCTGAAAGGAAAACATAATCTAGGAGATTAGGAGAGAGGATCTAGAAAACACTGCTTTTGGTACCAGTGATTGTCCTTGCATTCTTGTAACTTAAAAGTGTGTTTTCATATTCTACATAAAGAATAATCTAGTCCACATTCTGCCAAAAGATTGAGTAAATATGACTGGTCAATCACTGCATGCCAGCCAGAGCAAAATGTCAATCATCCCTCACTCGAAATGGTCCTGACAGCTAAATACAGATCTCAGTTTTCATTCAGATATTTCATTACTTATGAATAATAAATTGTATAGGTTGTTTAACGATAACAATTTCTTTCTCTATATTTTGCTTTCAAAATATTGAATCTCAATATGAAGACTGTTGACAAAACTCAGAGTTGTCGTTGTTGACAAATGATTAGGCTGTAGACTGACCAAAAAGTGAATCGCCTCTTCTGTTTAATCCTTGTTTATCATGTTTGTGTTTAATTAATGTATTCAACTGTACTATGGTTTGATTTTCTTTGAACACAAAGATAAGGAACATAAGGGAAGATAAGCACAAAATAAGGCAAGAAAGAAGACCAAAAAAAACCAGACAGATCAACCTCGGGTGTTACTTGATGTATTTCCTTTAAATTTTCTCACTCAAGAAAAACAAATAATTAACAGCCCCATGGGCCATAACACACAAATAGAATAATGTATTTGTGTCAGTCAAATGCCTTTCCATAGCTGGGCAAAGAAAACATAATAAATGAATATGAAATACATAAACATAGCCCGGATACTATCCAATTAATAAATACCATTTTTTGTGTCTTTTGGGGGCTAAAATACTTTTGAAAAATCTAAGCATGCCTTTTGGCATCCTTGTCAATTTATGTAAATAGCCTGCAACCATTCTAGGGGCGAGGAGCACAAGGAGATCATAGATTATTAATGAAGTTTGAAAATAACAAAGGCTGTGTCAGCTGCATCCTGTACCATGGTATCAATGGCACTCAGTCACTAAATGGCACAAAATGTTTGCTTGACATACACTACAGGTTCAATAGCAGATACTCCTTACAGTTTTTATCCTTTAGAAGGTGGTAAATATGTGATCTGACCAAAACATACAAGAGTTAAAATACTTGGAAATGGTCTTAGAATCACCTTTATCTAATTCAGGCTCTCATATGTTGAAGGTCTGCTAATTTGGCTCTGCTGAAAGGGAGATGGGGGGTGGGTTGGGAGAGTGGGTGCGGAACTCCTGGCTGAGTGGGCCAGAAATGTTAGGCCTTTGACATCAAGGATCGATTCCACTCTGAGAGGGCAGAGCTAGGGAGAGAGAAAGGGGGATTGTGGCAATGCTTGCCCCTTCTCATTAGCTGACCATGGGGGAGTGGAGGCGTTAACTTGGCTTCTCCTTTGGGACTTTAAATGGGTCGAGGGCCACCGCTGATGAGGGGGAAGCTCACAACCACAAAACTTGGTTCAATATTGAGTTAAGCTAACTTTGTTTTTCCTCATTACAGTGACTGAGCTGCTAAGTACCACATGCAAAATGGACAGGGAAACAAAGTGGTGAGAGATGAAACAAACACTGTAGGTATGCAAATTAGCGTGCACACACACACACACACATAAAACACAAAAAAAAACACAATAACTACACCTCTTAAAGAAGAACACATCACAGCAGCTTGGTAAATGAGATTATACACTTTAGTTAATTAATCTCAAACACTGTCGTTAAAACTACCAGGTAGTTAGAAAATGTTAGTAGACAAATGGGCTGCTTTGACTAGGTAGCTTGAGATAAAGGGTTCAGATAATGAGGGACTAATCATTGGCATCAGGTCCATCAGGCTGCCTAATTTTCCCCAAAAGGTGTACATAAGGAGTTAATCTCAACCTTTTATTAATTAATTTCCCATCCAGTGGTTCAGCATTGCACTAATAAGGTATTTTCACACAGCCGTGCAAGCATGCAACCAACCCCCCTTCTTTCACACACACACACACAAAGACATGCACGCACACACAGATTAAACAGTGTTATGAGTCATGGACTGCAGAACAAAGAGGAAGTAGATAAAGAGTATACTCTGAAGAAGATGCACCTCTAAGGATAATGAGGCTGCCGAGGCTTTACTCAAGGAGCTTCCTCTTAGTCTTCTTGCTCCACATTCATACTCATTTTGTATCTTTGTCTCCAACTCTTGTCCAGTCCACACAGTTTTAAACTCCTCGCTGCTCCTCCTACAGTAGGTATTCCTGTTACTGATGTTTGTTGTGGTGTGTCCTATATAAATTGACTCTTAACTCTCAAATACCGGATTTTAGTGCACAGTGAATGATTTAAGAGTCATAGCATAAGCTTGTATTACTCAAGCTCCTGTTTATAAAACATCCTGCTAATTTTGCAATTATCTTGTTTTCTAAGGTCTGCTAGCTTAGCATTTAGCTAATCTTTTAATTAAATACTTCATTGATCCCATTGGGGAAATTGTTGTTTGGACAGCTCCAGTAGATGACAGCACCACTGTTGGGTTTTGGTGTCTTGTCCAAGGACACCACAACATGTGGCCAGGTGGGCCAGCATGCTGCCCCATGATGTAATTTAACTGCTTCATTTAGCCATGGCTTCTCTGTCTCCCTCTGCTTCTCCTGCTCTGATTTGTTCAGTTTGTCTCATGTTTAGCTTCTCCTCTGCCTCCTTTAGTGGTAATGGTGTTTGCAATAGGTGTAAGTTATTTGCAGCATTGGAGGTGAGGCTGATGGAATTGGAAACTCGGCTCCACACTATGGAAAATAAACCAGCTAGTCAGGCACTAGTAGCCGGGGCGGAGCTACCTAGTTTAGCTCCCGTTACTTGTCCTCCGCAAGTTCACAAGCAGCTGGGAAGCCATGCTAGCTGGGTGATGGTCGAGAGGAAACATAACCCTGAACACTCGCTCAAGGTTCTCCACCAGCTGGTTCACGTTTCCAACAGATTTTCCTGACTTAGCAACACACCCGGTGAGAAACCCACTCTGGTAATTGTCAGCTTGATAGTCAGAAATGTGAAATTAGTTAGTTAAACAATTAAATATGGACTATTAACAATCTGATCTCTCTGATATTCAATAGACTCTACTGGTTTTACTCAAAATGTAAATAAGCCCACTCACAGTTTTAATCAAGCCATTCATCTTCTTCTGGCATACAAGTGTTGAAATTGATGAGTTAATACTATGGAATCAAATCACCGCCACAATGATTTTGTGCGTGTGTAAAAAAGATCTGTGCATAAACCGATGTTTGTCCGTAAATACGGTTTGTAAAAAAGATTTGTCCGTAAAACGATGCTTGTCTGTCTGTAAATACGGTTTGTAAAAAAGATTTGTGCGTAAACCGATGTTTGTCCGTAAAACGATGTTTGTCTGTCCATAAATACGGTTTGTAAAAAAGATTTGTCCGTAAACGTGATGAGGGCTGTGCAAAAATCACTAAGTGTACGAGGACAGCTACACGCACAAACCTCAAGTTACACACAGACGAAGTGTGGCGGTGTTTTGACGCTTCGATCTGATTGGTCAGTCATGTCCAGTCATATCCAATCACAGGGCAGATTGTCCCTGTTACATGGAAGGTCCTGAAAGG
>JAUYWH010000008.1:15214424-15226690 GCA_034779795.1 Ctenopoma multispine | reverse complement strand
ATCTGAAACCAAACCCCCCCCCCCCAAAAAAAAAAAAAAAAATAATAATAATAATAATAATAATTTCACCAGCCACCACTGTTAAAAAGCTTTCAGTTAACCAACAGTGCTGTAGCCAAGCTCTATCATATCTTAAAGACCTCATAGTAACATATCATCCCAGCAGAACAATACCTTTCTGCAAGTATGTTTACAGTTTGCAGTTACTAGCCCTCCATACCCACCTAGTGTTTTGTCTGCTACTTGTTGCCTGCTGTTCTTTTCTCTCTGCTCTCTCCACTCACCCCAATCTGTCGAGGCAGATGTCTGCCCATCGTGAGCCTGGTTCTGCTAGAGAATTTCTATGTTAAAGGGAGTTTCTCCTCTCCGCTGTTGTCTAGTGCTTACTCAAACTGGAGTTTTTGTGTTTCCTACGTAATTCTCGACGTATTTATATTCTGTAAGGTCTTGTACCTTACGCTGTAAAGTGCACTGCAATTATTTTTGTTGTAATTTGGTGCTATATACATAAACTGAGTTGAACTGAATTGACTTGAATAGTATTTACATGCTGAAAAAATGTGTAATACCTCCGTAGTGTATATAACATTTGTGTGTAGCATAAACGTAAACCCACGTAATAAAGGAAAGAGGCATTTGCCTGTCTCAAGTGTTGTATAATTGGCCTAGCTTGTTGTTCTCAAAGGTTCACTCTGTCTTTGTTAAACTGACAGATTTAAAGAGATAGAGAGTCAGAGAGAGCAAGATGGTGGGAGTGCAGCAGCCCTCCACTGGAACGTGATGTCTACAGTCTATCTCAACACATTTTTTAAACATTCATTGCATCTTTTTTGGCCTCTTTGCCAGCTATGTCTCAAAGCACTCTACTGTCAGCGTAAGAGAACACTCTTGTTTGTGTTGGTCTTGAATTAATTATATGACATTAATTAATTAAGGCACAACACTCCCTAAACATAGTTTACATCTGAGAAGAAAAGCAACCAAGACCTGGAAAGTGAACAAAGTGTTGTGTCATATATTGGCAAGCACCATCAAATTTAAAGGGCTCTTGTTTTTCAAAGTGTATTTGCAATGTATCGCACCTCATACATCAAATTAGTCTTGCAATCTCTTATTTTAAACTATGCATGCAGCAGCTTATTTCTTTAAAGATGAGGGGATTTTTTTCTAACTTGAAGCAGATGTTAAGCATTACAGCAGATCATACCTTGCCTCTTTTATTTAAAAAGGAGGATATTCAATACTCAGAGCCTTTGTGAACCAGTAGTGAAGTACAGTGTAATGCAAGTCAATACTCCACAACATGGACAACAGAAGAGAAACACAACTAGTACCATTAGAAAGCAGTATGGACCACCAAAGGCCCAGAGAGCACAGCTAATATGACACCCGAAGGCCTAATCTTCTTAGTGGGGTGGGATATCCATTACAGAATCAACCTTCATCCCAACCCTTTCTCCCCTATATTAGCACCACTACTATGCCACCCCTTCTTCCTCCATCCATTCAACCCCCACCTTCCCTCTAGAGCCAGTGCTAGCATTGATAGCCAGCATTGAGACAATTGGCTGACTTGGGGCCCTAATCAGGTATTAGCCACTAAAGCTGTAAGGGAAGGCTGCTAATCTCCATACTCGCTTCATCTGTAGAGGCAAGGCCCCAGTTGTTTGCTTTCCTCTGGCCCAGACCTAGATCAAAGATGCCTGGTAGAAATCAGATTAGAGTAAAGAAGAGAGAAGAGAGTGAGAAGGAGCAGGGCGTGGAGGCCACAGATCTTTAAAACATCCCCACTCTTTTCTTCTTTTAAAAGCTTTTGGCATAATCGGGTAGGGGAGTAAGTGACTTTAGCCCCTCCAAAAGCCTCTTAGCCACAGATGAAACAAAAACATTACGGGACTGAAGGAGAGGTAGAGAGAAACAAAATGTTCATTATGAATGGCAGCTGTAATATAAAGTTAATTTGCTATTTGAACCTATTCCAGCTGCTCGTTCACATACTTGATAGTTTAATGGTCGACAATGCAGTAATAAAACTGACCAGTCATTGCTATGGTGGTAATGTGTGTGCCTCGGGCAGTGTGGTTTCTCTTTTACCCAAAATACAAGAATAATTAAAAAAGATATATTTAAACTTTGGAAAATACATTAAACATTTCTAAGCCTTGTTTACTGGTTCATAATACACCTGTTGTTATTGAACTAGTGTAATATAAATCTGATGTAACAGTGGTGACTTTCCAATACAACAAAAACTTGAATAAACTGTGACCTATTAGCAACTAATTAAGCTACCTTGCCTGCATTCCTGACAGCAAAATACAGTAGCAAGCTTTCAGAGCTGTCTCACCTCCATCATAGGTTTACTCTGGGATTGACTTCACTTGCATCCTCAACATAACAATTTACACTCCAAGTAGTTTGTAGCTTCAAATAGACAAATGCAAGGGCACCAGTTCACCTCATATTGACAATTTTAAAGCTTTGCTAATTTATACTCACTCCAAACTCTCGATAATACAGACACACATCCTCATACTCTTGTTCAGTGGCTATTGTTATTGACTGGAGCACACTAGATTTTTTTCCCATGATGGATGATGGATTCTGAGGCTGCGGTGGTCCTTTATTTGTGAAGGCAGCAGCCTGGGAGGAGCAGAAGGTGTCAGGGGAGTTCTGCCGTGTCGCCTCTCCTCTTTAGTCCAGTCAAGGGCAAGCTGATGTGTGAGGTTGCCATGCAGCGGAAACCCACAGACACACATGTTAATTCCATATATTAATGATGTTTTTACATAAGCAGTTTAATTGTCAGAAAATACAGCTGTGATAACTCATTACAGTGTGAGAGGTTTCCATTTAGTTTTAAAATGAAAGTAACATCCATTAAAATAAATCATATCATATTTACTTATAGTAGTATCAGTTTAGACAGAATTGCCATGTAAAAAATCACAGAAGTAATTGCACTGTACAAAATGACACTGTATAACTACTAACTACACAGAAATGAAAACAGGCTGGGGCTAACCAATGTGCAGTTCCTGCATTCTGCGTGGGGGACAGTCTGTCTTTAGCAAAGCAGACAAATGTTAATTCCCCTCAGTGAGCACAGGTCTGACCTCCAGACTTCTTGAGGAGAGCACACACACATACACACATATACACACAGTCCTCTCAGAAGGTCACAGAGCAGATGATACCAGCCTGTTCCCTGTTTCACTTCGATTGGCCCATCTTTTCTCCTTCATTACCACACACAGCTGTGAATACGACAGTCTGTGAGTGTGTGTGCGTGTGTGTGTGTGTGTGTGTGTCTGTTTTCCAACTCTCTGAAATGGCTAAGTGCTGTTAGTGCAGTTTTTATCAGCGAGGCCACTGTTGAGACTCAGGGGAGCAGACCAGGGCTATCTCTCTTTGCCGGCTCTGAAAATTGATATTGAACATAAAGGGGGAGTAGGGGAGAAATCTCACATGCTGGTAGCAATTAACCAAAAAGGGATTTGCAACTCTGTGATTCATCACACCAAAGATCGAAGTCATTTAAAGACAGTGTTGTTTTTCCTATCCCTCACTGCTTACTTGCTCACCTCCTCTCAGGCTGCACCTCCTTTAGCCCACTTACAAGACAGTGTGAGATTTCCTATTTAGGGTTTATTTCTCCACACTGAAAAGCTGCACTGTGCTGAAGCACAAACAAGGTCTTTGATTTAACTTGCTCTGTGTACATATCTAACACCAGAGTGCGAAACTGACGCAAGGCCACTGTTGGTTTGCTTTGAGAGTTGGCAACACAGCGTGACACACTGACAGCAGCATGTGCAAGGAAACACATTGGCCAAAAAGGGAAATGGTACAGGCTGAATAAACTTTCTACCACAGACTTGAGATTTTTATTTATTGCATTTGAAGCCTGTTAATTTTTGTTTACACTGTGTGCTTCACAAATAACTTAACCAAACCGCGAGCATCAGAAAATATGGCTAAATTATTAAAACAAACTCTTGCCACCACACTTGCAAAGTTCATGTTACAATGAGAAAGAAGATGCACATTCATATAATTTTGTTATCTTAATGTTTATAGTGATGGAAATAGTGTATTTTACTTATTCAAACATGAACTTAATGAAACCCACAGACCCTGCTCTGAGAGAATGTGTAATATGCAGTTTCATCTGGGCTTAGTGTTTATGCAAGTGCTGTGGATGAGGTCAAAAATGCCTCAGGGTAAAGGCAGAAGCTTGGTGGACAGCAGGTGTGTGTTTTTTTTCATTTGCATGACTATAAAGGGGCGACTTGAAAGAGAAATGTGTGACTTCTAAAATATAATATGCAATGTTATGTCCAAAACTTGCAAAAGTTAGTTATATTTTAATGTAATGTTTATTTAATATATTGAGCAGAATGTAAAATTTTCCAAAAAGCCATTTAAAAAAATTAATTGACAAGTCATTTTTCACATTTTACTTCTATGGACCAAGCTAAAAGTGATTTTCAAAAAATGCATCTAAAAATACAAATAATAACAAGAGTATGAAAACAGGCAGTTCAGGTGCTAGAATATAGATACAGACAGTGAAGTGCATATTGTAACAATACATACAGACATATGCAGTTATATATATTTATTTATAATAACATTACAAACAGTTATTTGTCCACCTGTACAAGTATATGTGCAACTGACATTTCTGCTAACACACTCTGTGATGGCATTTTGATAATGGTATGACTACACAATGTTAAAATGCATAAAAGTGACCAGTGTAAATTGATACAGGCTGTAGAACAGATGTAATCGAAAAAGGACCTCTGTGGACAGTGGAGGTGGGCAGCGTTAATGTGAAAAAATCCACTTCCAGATGTGATCATGATGTTGGGGTGAAATGGAAAGCACCCTTGTAGCGGCTATTCTCTGAAGTCCAGCAGCATACACTCTGTTGTGTATATTATTTCTGAATAAGGATGTGTCCACCTGCCCAAGTACGGCACCTGTTGGCTGGATTTGGGCACATTCTTTTTTTCTGACCAGACCTTGAAAACAAGACTCATATTATGAAAATATCTGACTGGTCCTTGCTCATTTTAAATGCAGGAGATGCTGAAATAGACCCCTTTATGTTGGATAATTTATTATGGGATAAAAAACATCAACACAAGTGACAGCAGTTAGAGTTTTAAACATAGCTGCAATGTGAGTAGATGATTTTAAATTCTTAATTGTGATTTCAGGTTTTCACTCCATTGGATTTTACTAGTAACAAGACATATTTACCTAACTATAGGCCTCAGCAAACAGAACTCATTTCCCCGCTACACGCCTATTACACAAAATGACACATTGCTCATAAAGCATATACAGACAGCAGGGGAGCCTTGCCCCAGCCAGTAAACCTCTACAGTTTAAAACCTGAGCTGTGGCCATTAATAGAGCTGGAGATGACGGATGAGTTCATATGCCATGCAAGCAGCCCCAGACAATGGCTTTAGTCTGATGACAGATTGCCTGACCGTAACCCAGTTTATGTTAAACTCATTCTTGCTGTTCAATTTCACAAGTGTAATTTTGTTGGACTGTGCTGCATTGTCCTCGACTGTGGGTGAGGTGTTGGGGTGTGCTCTCAAGCTCACAATCCCTACCTCCAGTAATGATTCCCCTGCTCTATTCTATTGTATTGTTTTCTGCATAATCAGGTTGGTAGTCAAGGGTTTGGGTGACACAGCCATCTGTCAAGTTCATTTGCTCGGCAAAATGCAAAGGAATAATGGCTGATCCTGCGGGAGCCTATCTGTTATCAAATAGGAGAGGTGCCCCCTGTTTATGGCGCTGCACCACTGTACTGCAGAACGGGATTGTGTTAGCGAGTACACACAACTGTATGTGAACTCACACATGCCTTTTCTACACAAGGCCACATACAATATGTGCCTGACACACAGGAAAAAATGCACTGTTATGCATGCTTGACTTGATCAGCTCATCTTACTCTGTATAAGCACCATGGGTTATGAAATGTATAATTCAGTTAACACTGTGAGCTGTTGTCCATCTGGAGCTCTGTGCCAGCTGTTTGTCTGAGGACTCAATGTGTATATTGATGTGCATCTGTGTGTGAGTTGGGTGAGTTGTATGTGTTGGCATTCTTTGCAAAGACACATGTAATAGTTGTAGTGTGTGTATTAATGCAACATTTACAATACTTGCATATGGTATACAGGATGTTTCTGTGTGCCTGTTACCTTGTTACCTCTACAGTATCAGAAAATCTTCCATTAGGATTACCTAGGTTTTTGCATTAACTGGTCATCATTCAAGTCACAAGTATAGGTAAATACTGTGTACTTAATATAATAACACACAGACAGCTGTATTCTTATATTTGATTGTTAAACATTTAAACATCACAACAACTTAAACAAATGCTTCCAGTATCTGTGAAACAAACCTGATCTTGTTTGAACCGCTGACTGAGGTCATTCCACAGAATGCTTGGGTGAAGGTTTGGATTTTGTCCGGGTCCGTTCAAAAGGTAGATTTTCTTTTTTTGAAGTCATTCTGAAGTGGATGTGGATGATATTCATCTGAAATACCTTGATAAACTACAAACTGTTTCCCTCAGTGATGGCAAGCTGTCCAGGCCCACAGGCAACAGTGGAGGCAGAAATCATAATGCACCCTCTATCATACTTCACTGTTGCAATGATAATTCATGGTGGTATGCGGTTACCTTTTTTATGTAAACAATTCATTTTCATCATATCACACAACATTTTCCCAAATGCGGAGTGCTTAGTTGCTCTTTGAACTTCAGGCAAACTATGAGTTTTTTTGGATAGCAGCAACTTCTTCCATGGTTTCCCATCTATATAATATAAATGCAATTATTCAAAAAAATATTTAAAACCTATATTTGATTAAAAGGTATAGTGAGGTAATATTTTGGACATAACACATTAATATTAGAGTAATATGGCGGAGGATAATATATTGTTAATAATAACTGGGGTAACTGGGTTATTAAGCCAATAATATAAAGTAATATTTTGGTAGATACTAACCAGGAAATACTGTAGTGTAATCAGTTTTATCATTATTATTTAATATTAATATATCTTTATTTGATAGTATAGGCAGACAGGAAATAAAGAGTATGTTATTTAGCAAAGGTCCCCAGCGGGACTCAAACTGGAAATGCTGCATTTATGTGGCATGCGCTGTAACCATTCAGCTACCAGAGTGCTCCAATATCACTTTCTTGAATGCTTTTATCAACAAAATAGTCCAATTACTGCTTATTACCTTGTTATTACTAAAATCTTACCCCATAGCCTTGCTATTTTTGAGATGTTACCTGCAATTATGGGATAGACAATACTTTACAGCAAATGTTACAGCAATTTTATGCACATAAGTAGAAATAATAAAATACATTTTTATTTATTGAAATACCTCATGTACACTTAAATAGAAGCCATGCAGGTATTCTGTGAAGTATGCATTCTGACATCTCCATGGTGAGGATTTTACAGCTTTAACTGCATAATTGCAAGTTGGAACACAAACACTTGTATTATTCCACAGCTTGACTCAGAAGCTGAAGCTATGCCAGAGTTAAAGTACAAAAACTGTGGATAAAGATTAGTAGCTGTGTAGCTGCTTGCTGTGAACATAAAGAGAAAGTGGAAACATACTCATGTAGACAACTGTGTTTGCAACAAGCACTACTGTATGTAGGTAAAAGCATTGGAGACAAAAAACTAAACTCCTGTGCGTACAACAAAGACAACAGTAACACCAAAACTGTATTTCACATTGTAAAGCAGACTGAAAGATTAAAGCAAAGTCTGTAGGTTTCACATCACGTCGACTTCAAATGAGCAAGCTACCCCAGAGGAGCTTCTCAAAGAAGCATGGAAAACTGCATAGCACGAACTGTGATTGGTGTGGAGGTTTTCAGCAGCACCTCCGTTCAATCAGTTACAAACTGATTCAACTTTGCTCTCTGGTGTCAGCAACCAGGTCTATTGGCAGTTCACTAGTCATCAGACACAAGGACTTTCAGTGTAATTTGATAGTTACAGTGGATGTTTAAACGAATGGTCTGGTGAAATGCAGTCAATGCAAACATTTAAATGATATTTGCATATCATTAAAAGTCACACAAGTAACTCTTCATCCTCAGGAACCCTTTGAATCTAGCTTGATCATTTCATACCAACAGCTTTGCTTTATTAATGCACCATCTGATCTTAAAATGTGTGTTTAGCATTGTTCATACTGTGTAATGTTTTACCAATAATGTTTTATATGTCTAGAAGCCTTGGTGGTATTTTGCCTCAGGCTGTGCATGCGTGTGGTATTAACAAGACAATAAAATAAACTACAGAATCTAAAGAATTTCAAAAAGTGATTACTTTATGAATTAAATGGCACACAGTATGAACCATTTTTATCTAAATTTCTCCTTGGTTGCTCTTTCCTCCCTTCATGACTCTCTTTTCTACAATTCCTCCAACCCCTCGCTCTTCCCTCCGCTCTCTCACCTAACCCATTATTCCATTGCTTGTGTGAAAAGGGTAATCGCTCAAATCATTCAAAGGCAACTATCTGTGTTTGACACTGGGGAGCATAACCATCATCACAAGCAGCCGCTAATGGCTCTCTCTGGATCCGGCAAAAACGCTCCGCAGCTCGGCCTAGCGCAGCACAGCACAGCAGGGCCAAATGCTGTGGGCACTACAGTGCTAGAGCCAGGGCCAAATTTTACCCTAATGAATTTAGACCTTGCCAGTTTATTGCAAAAGGCAGCCACGGCCATCCAATACCCTCCTAGATGATCTGAAGCGACTCCCGTGGCCACCGTTTATGCCAGGGAGCCCAGTGCCATGTGGAAATGGAGTGAGGTGGGGGGAGGGGGGCAGGTTGTGGCTGTTTTTGTCTTTGGCACCAGTCTGTTCAGCTCAAGCGTTCATTCCTGCACACACACAGGGGCCTACAAGCAAACACAGGCCGGCACATTCAAAAAGGAACAACTCCACTTGCATGTACACAAACACACACACACACACACACGTCACAATGGCACAGTAACTGTAATGAAGCCTGAAGAAAATGGCACAATATCCTGTTATCTCCAGTGTTCAAATTTGGGGAGAATGTGTTTTTTTCCCACTGTTGCACAATGAACATATTGATTTTTTTTCCTCTAAATTGCTTGGAAGCTTTTGCATATTGTATATTGAACTCTAGTCCAGTCCACATTAAAATGCATTCTTTTTTGTGGGTATTGGGAACAGTTTGAAAGGCTATGAGATGGGCTAGAAATCAGTTCGTTAGTGCTAATTTTTGCATGCGTTTTCCTCGTTGAAAGCAGATTTTAAGCTGATGCATATTTAGCAATCAAATTTGTTCCACTAGCAAAATGCTGAAAGCTAAAAAACCACAGGCCTTGCACAAAATAAACATGTTGGTTATGCTTCAAGTCTAACTTTATTAAAATGTATTAACCTAGTGCAAATTTCACCATTTGACAATGCTAGTATGCTGCTAATTTAATACAGTGATCCTCTCTCTCATTTCCAGTTGTTTCTCTATCTTTTATCTCTACATTGTTCATCCTGCTTTGCAGATTTTCTTTACTTCCCACATCTATCTTCTTAAATCCCTCTGTAACCTATCCCATTCTCTCCAACACCCGGTGTAGCACACACTCTGTTCTTTTCTTCCTCCCTGTTTTCCTCTGTCCAATATGTTCAAGGCCCCCCAGCTGCGTTACAGGTAGCGAAAGTCTCCTTCAATTAGACATAATCATCACTCATGGTCAATGATTGCGCTAAAGGCTAACTTCCAGTCTATGAGGGGGTTTTCGCATCTAATGCACTGATTCAGCTTGTCTCGGCCAACTTCTCTGTCTGCTGAAACCAAAGCAATTTATTCGTCGCCCAAGGCTCTTTTGGCAACAGCCAGTTGAGCAAGCTAACAGAGAGACAGATAGAGACATGAGAGTGGGGTGTGAGAGAAAGAGAGAGGGAGCATGAAGGAGCATGAAGGAGGGGGGGAGCTGTAAGGAGGACCCTCTCGTTTTCTCTCTCAGAGATACAATTTAATCAGAGACATCTGTGCGCAGGCAGGCAGCTTTTCCTTGGAGAAGAGTTAAGCAGAGTCTTAGTTAGGGGGCTGTGTTTGAAGTGCAGGGGAATTATCACTTTCTTCCAATAACAGTGCCAGGGATGGAGAGAGAAAGGAAGAGCACAGAAAAACAGAAAATCTAGTTAATCTGCTTCATCCCAGTGTGCCGGGGTGTGCTCTGGACACATGAGAATCAAATCTAATCATCGAGCAGGAAAAGCACACAGCTGACCAATCCACTTATCACCTCAATGACCAAATAGACCAGGCCAGAGGAAATTAAATACTGTAGGTTATAAAGCAGACGGTGGAAAAGGAAACGTATGTGCGTGTTAATGTGTTTGATCATCAGTAATACTTCAAATATAGTACTATGTCATTCTAAAGAGTTGCAGGTTAACATTAGGCTACATTACAGGCTAGAGTAATAAACCCAAAAGTGCAATAGAAAAGTATCTTATTACTAATAGCAGGCATCTGTGCCCTTCCTAATATCCCATTTTATTTCTTTAACAACTCATTACTTCAGCCAGTGATCTTAATTGCCATGAGTCACAACTCAGAAATACAACATGACGTCTCCCGTTGGTTCATTTAGTTCCTTTACTTCAGTCGACATCATGCTCAGAGTGGCCAAGCTGTGAGGAGACATAATCTGGGGGAAGTCTGAGAGGGAAGCGATAAACGCATAAGAGTGGGGCAAGAAGGTTAAAAGGAAAGATAGTTCTTGTCATCATATGCTTTGCTAAAGGGCAAGAGATGTGTGGAAGCTCCATGTATGTGTGTGCACATGCTTTTCAGGTGACAGACAAGTGAATGTGTATGTTCACAACTGTTCAATGTGTGTGTGTGTGTGTGTGTGTGTGTGTGTGTGTGTGTGTGTGTGTGTGTCCTCATCTCTCCTCAGTATCTGAAAATAGTCAAGTGATGGAAGCTTGAGAGAGATAGAGACCTTGAGCAGTTTGGAGTCACAGTTCAACAAGGCCGAGTGTCGCCAGACTGCGCCATCATCACTGTCACATCAAAGGAGTGGAGTTTTTTAAAAGCAGTGACTGCTCTTTCCAGTCTTTGATGAATCTTGTATGATAAATCCACTGATAACTATAGTACTTACATACCTAATGTAAAGTGAAGTGTAACACTCAGACTAGTAGAAATTGAAGTATTGGGAGTCCTACTTTGTTCCTCTTTAAGTTTTCTCTTAAATGTGCTCTTTGACAAAGTTTGATTTCAAATATGGCAAACAAAGAACTCTCCATATAGACATTGTGTAGGTAGAATATGACTAATAAGGTACCAAGAACCACTTCCTTAACGACAAAACAAACATTTTTTTAAAGCAAAGCAATAACTTAAATACTTCCTGACATTTATACCAACCTGTAAACAAGTTGACTCATTTAAGATGTAAACTATAATCCTGTAAAAGTGAAAGCTGTATGAGAGTACAGATGAGATACAAAGTGAGCGGTAAATCAATCAGGCAGATTGTTACATTCACCTGAATCGTAACAGACACATGCCAAACAATGATGAGGCTCTATTCTCTCACTCACACACACACACGTTCACTCAAACACACATAGCGCATGATTACAGCTTAGGAAAGTAGTAATTTTGTCCATGATTACAATCTATCAGGCTGCCTCGGGCCAGACTCTGAGAAGTGTCTGTCTAAATGACACTTTAATAAGATGCCGTCAAACACACAAAAGGTGCAGGCACACATGCAGGCACATGCTGCTGCAGACTCACTGGCAGCCATGTTATGCACATACATATGCACTAGCAAACAGGCACATTTATGCATGCACACACACCAATGCATGCACACATAGCTGCACACACCAGAATGAACAAACTTGCAGCAAAAGAAAGCAGATTTTATACACTCATGCATAAAGTCATTCTGCATTCATGAATACGCACGCACGCACACACATACACACATACACACACACACACACACACACACACACACACACACTCCAAAGATGGCATCTAGAGTGATTACTTTTATCACTCACAGTGTGTCAGCCATGCATCATTTCAGATAAACGCTCCTCTCTCTCTCTCTCTCTCCCTCTCTCTCTCTCTCTCTCTCTCTCTCTCTCTCTCTCTCTCTCTCTCTCTATCTCTCT
>JAUYWH010000008.1:15200725-15214324 GCA_034779795.1 Ctenopoma multispine | reverse complement strand
CTCTCTCTCTCTCTCTCTCTCTCTCTCTCTCTGTCTCTCTCTCTCTCTCTCTCTCTCTCTCTCTCTCTCTCTCTCTCAGTGCCTGACACTGGATAAATGCAAATGAAGCTGTTCTGGAGCAGATCCCATGCAGTAAAATAAATACTGCTTCTTTGTTTAGTATTTAGTATTTTTTCAGACAGTGGCCCACACTAGACAGCTTTGTTATGTAATTATGTTAAATTTAATTCTTTTTTTTAACAACCTTGATTAAATAAGTCATTGTTACTTGAGCTACATAACCTAATTTTCTTATCCAAAAGCAAACTGCACAGGCACTTCCAACAAGTTACATTTAGCAGAACGAGTGACAAAGGTAACAAAAAAGAGACATTCATACTTTCAGTGTAACATTTAGTAATTTAACACTGAAAAGAAATGCATGTACAAATGTGCAGATAACTTCTGAGAAATTGAACCTCTAAAAAAACTGTTTCACTGTCAGTGAAAAGCCCTCCCAAGCAATTACTGTGAAAGACAATTTATCAAGCAGTTGTCTCTGATTTCAAAGGTGTTCCTTCGCCTACACCAGCACATGTTTTACATATTTCACCCTACCTAACAACCAGTTGTTAGATTTGTAAAGTTAATGTGAGTCATTTCAATTCAATCACTTCTACACATAGCACTGTGTGACAGTGCCAAAGAGGCATGCGGTTCAAAATAAGTGCTGTGTTTGTCGTGTGTACATGTGAATGCTGTAGCATTTTATTATTACCCAGTAAGAAACCTAGCAACACAACACCTGAGCAAAGAAGTACTCAAATGTTTCAAATGCTGGCAAAAAATAAGAACTTTCTTATCTTATCATGCAAGTTGTGTGTCCACTTTGTATGCTTCAATAAGACTCCAGCAAATGAAATCAATTCAACCTCAAGAAGTTCAAATATTTACCCTCGAGGGATAGACATAGTGGATCAAATGAAAACATGCTAATGACTAAAAGAATACACAAACACACACTAAAGAAAGTCAGGTTAGTGGTAAGAGCAATATTTTTTTGTCTTTCTAGCAGCTGACATCTACAATTCCATCAAATCAATGTGAAATGTGTCAAAACTAATCTAAAGCCCACACTCTATCACAATGAAGCGTTTCAGTTCAGTATAAATACCTGCCAAATGCTTCAAACGGTAAGAAATGCAAATAACCGTTCCCAAAATCCAAACTTCTGTTTCACATCACCAATGTGTAATCAGCTCTTTGTCTTTTCTTACGTCAGCAGGGTGGTGTAGTGATAACCCGGGCCTATTAGGTAGCTACTTGTGACAACAAACACTTGTTTTGTCCTGCAGTGTGGATCCCTACTGTAGAGTGATATACTGTAGCTCTCTCAAACATATAATGGGTTTTCAGATTTTTTCTTTCTTGTACACCAGCTTTAAAACTAAGTAGATGTTCCACATGGATAAATGTAGGAATATTTAGATGGAAATTAAACTAAGGCAAAAAATATTTGTATGAACTAGTATGAAATAAATCACCTAAACTAACTACTATAATGAAGCAACAGAAACTATAAAAAGTAGTTTTCCTTGGCCTGGCGCTAAACTACTCAATACATGCACATCTAAGACTTCATATACAGATGCACACACCCTACATTTATTCATTTTACAGTTTTTGTTTTCTTCTTCTGCTGTCAGTAGGATGTAGGGAGGCCTTGACTCTCTCTCTCTGTCTCTCTCCCCTCTTCCATGTCTCCCCACCACTTAGATATTCACAGCCACATCTGGGACAGTTAAATGAGTTAATGCCAGTTAATTACTCACTCTGGTGCGGCTGACCGACCAAACCCTGCAGCTCTCTCTCTCTCTCTGTCTGTAACACTCACTCTCTCCCCTTCACTTTTCCCCACTCTCCTTCATTGCTGATTAATGGCAGAGAGAGAATAAGAGGAAGAGAAAGAGGAGCAATCAGCATTTACTGCCATCATCAACATTACTGGTGTCTGGCTACATTAAAGCTGGGAGAGAGAAAATTCTCGGGAGCATGTGTGAATGTGTGTGTGTGTGTGTGTGTATGTTTTGGACTGCCGAGACAGAAGACTGCTAGACCACTAATTGAATAGAGATGATTCCATTAAGCAGTTTGTTTGAGTGAGGAAGCCAGTAAGTTATCTGCTGTGGAAAAAAAGAGACATGAACGACTGCAGCCTTTTATTGTTATTTATTCATACACTGCCTAGTATGAAAAAGAAAGATAAAGATAAAGATGAAGGAAAAACAAGGAACAGAAAAATAAAATTCGAGTGAGAGATAGAGGATGAGTAAGACAGACAGCTAGAGATGTGCTGCCTGTGTGTATAGGTGAGAGGTTCTGACAAACAGTAAAGCCCGTATTCATTATGGGATCACTCACTGACCACAACTAAGCTCATTCACGCTTCATAGGGATCCATATGTACACACACACACACACACACACACACACACACAAACATACACAAAGAAAGTTGCACACATAAAAATATACACACAACCTGAGGGAGAAGGATCCAAAGTTTATCACAAGTGAGTGTGGATAGTACACATTCTCAAATCACACAAATTAATTTGTGATTATCATCTTAATTGTAACTAAACAATAACAACACCTGGCATAAAACCACATGATGCATACGGTTCATTCTAATCTATTGTATTCTCATCACAGAGAAAAAAAAACAACAAAAACCAAAAACAATGACTGCTATTAAAGTTTGGATGGAATTTGCCGCTCCACTTAACAGACACTTTAGTATCTGACAGCGAACTCCAGTTCCTGCACACACAAATAAAACTGTATTAGGATTCACGATAAGAAAAAAAAGGACAGAGTGCAGGGGAGCTGAAGAAAACTTTTTTTTCCTTTTTATTTTTCCTATTTTGCAATTTGTCTCAGGGCCCCAGACCCAGTAATTTATCACCTTTGGTTTTACAGCCATCGATTTCACACCCAGTGACCTCCTGCACCCAGTAGTCTCCTTAATCAGTACTGGTGTGTGTGTGTGTATGTGTGTGTGTACAGAGAGCATGTTCATAAATTGGTGCACGAGGATGGTAGGAAGGTTTGTGTAAATGTGCATGTTGTGCAGGTTGTAGTGTGAACTATTCAGGGCACAGGCTGTTTTTCCTTTCAGCACTGAAAGGTCAGCCACAGTGTAAGGAGGATGGCCTGGGGTCAGAACATTACACCAAGAGACTCTTTCTCTGTGTTTGTGTGTGTGCTTGTAAGTGAGAGATACTTCTTAAATTGATGAATAAAATGATTGCAGAATTTGTCTCAACAAACGTTTTATTGTATTCACACAATTACCGACAGACCCATTGTCTGTCTTCACCTTTCTTCTGTTAAGTGACTAAAACTATAAAAAATAAAAATTTACATTTATATTGAAAAAGATCTACGTGTGGCTGACATGTTCATATGCAAACACCACCTTAATTATGTGATTTTGTGGATTCTCTGTTTATCTGCATAGGTGATGAATTGAGTGTCTGTGTGCGTTTCTGTATCCAGTGAGTGTTATTGGCTGACTCATGTTTGTTTGTTGTTGTGGTGGTTGCTACTCTCAATTTACTTGGCACTCATTGGGTTTATGGTTAGTGCTTAAAGTTGACACTAACACTTGGAGACAGAAAAACATGGAAGGAGATAGAGTGAGAGTATTAAAAGAAAGCGCCAAGAAGGAGACACATGATAAGGGAAGACATTTTAAAAAATGTATAGCTAAAATGTCTAGCTATACATTTTTCATATTAATACCGCACTTCCACTTAGGCACAGCTTTGGTGATTTTTTAGTTTTATGGTCTTGTTTAAATCGATGAAACAAATGAAACAGAAACAGCTCACATTATTTATAGTTTTTTTCTGTTACTGGCCAACACACCTGTGTAGAGTGTCATCAACAGGAGTTAAGAAGTTAAAATACAATGTGCAAGGGCAAAGGGGAGAAAAAGAGAATTAAACTAAAATAATAAAAGGGAGACCATGACCATCAATACACGGTTGTAAATTCCTCAGCTTCATTACATAGTAATTTCACTTTCCCCTTGCTATTTACCTGTTACTTATTAGCTCTCCACTTCTCTGCACATATTTATGTCAGGGTCAAACCAATATCAAAACAAGTCTTTTGTCTCTTACACTGTAGCCAAGATTACAAATGAATATTTTCATTTCATAATGACTTGTGGCAACAAACAAACACTTTATTTTCTTCAGTTTAATGTTAGTAAAAGAAAAATCAATTGAAACTAAAATAAAAGTGAAAAAGCATGAGCCTAAAAGAAGTATGCTGCAGCAGGAGTGGTATTGCAGTCACGGACAGCTATACACAGCCCTTTGCAAAGCTCTGTAGCAAGCTATGAACTGAAGTAGAATGGCCCTGGAACGACCTCTCTCTGATAGGTATTAAAGATAAGCAGGGAGAGTCTGGATAAGACAGGAGTCAGTGTTCAGATCTGATACACTTGTTATTATGTTTAACGTTAATGCTATAACTCAACGATAAACATAAGCTGAATAATAGCTACTCAAACACTGACATGCAGAAGTGGCACTCTCGCTGCTCTTTGATGGTGAAACCCACACTTTGATGTGTCACATTGTATATGTTGTGTGTGGGTATGGTGAAGGAATGCCAAGTGTCAACAGAAACACTAAACCAATGTAAATCCTGCATTTTTTAATGCAGCTATCAAGCATGAATTAATCATTGTCTTTAGGAGTTGTAAACTAATCTCATTCTGCAGTAGGGTTTCTTTAGTTGTGTTATGACATCTGTTACACAGTAACATTGTTTGCTTTTAATTAAAGTCATTCATTATAAATAATAGGTAATGATGACTATTTTATTCCTTCTGGAAGATGCAGGAGTTGGTTTCCTTTCTTTTACACCACAGTAGTAAAGTACTATGAGATAAAACATTTCTGTGTACTTCAAATATACATTTGATTCTAATACCAAATATCATATTCTGAATGCGTTATCTTTGACTTTCAATAACTGTACTTCTGCACAGCCGTATTGCAACTTTGACTTAAAATATAGTTCTTCCAGCAGCATGCAAATCCATACATGTCGATCAATGATAAATGCATTGTTTTGCACATTATTTAAAGGACACTTATTAACCTGTACTATTACGTAATTAGTTACATTATTATTTACATTTTCGTCCACTAGTCAGACCAGAGAAGAAGAAGAATCCAGATTTTGATTTGCACACAGTGACTGATCATCAACAGTTAGCTTAGCTAACAGAATGTTTGATTTCTGGTGACTGGCTCGCTAACAAGCTAACAAAAAGCTAACAAGTAAAAGACTTCCCTAACAGTCTCTTTATTTATTACAGTGTATAGACCCTTTCAACCATTTTCTGATAGCAGGTAAGCAACAACAAAAATTTTCAATGTCACATCATGTGCATAGAACTGACCTAACATTAGTAAAGTTGCAGCCCCTTTTGGCACAATTAGCATCTTAAGTTTCTGTACTCTAAACTTAGTGCGGCCCTGGGATTCAGCATCCAACTTCTTAGAAAGACAAGTTGCATTCAGCAAGAGCAGATTGAGCAATAGCAGCTTTGTAATGCCCTTACATGTCCGGCACTGCATGCAAACCACACTGGATCAGTGTGTGTGTGGCTTTCGCAGAGAGGAACCCCACTCATGAAAGAAATTACAATTATTTCCCATCAATGAGGTATTCCCGATAAGCGCAGGCTACAAGCTCACATTGAATTGTCCAAAAGGGGTGACGATGGCTCAGTTGGTGGGGCAGTTGTCAATGAACCCCACAGTTGGTGGTTCCTGGTCACATTTTCCCTGGATAATCCAGTGTCCCTGGATAAGATGTTGACTCTCAGTCTGTCTTTGTAATCGGCATAGAGTCAATAAAATGGAAAAAAAAACATACAGTTTCCCCATACATTATACATACATATACATTATGTGTATATACACAACAAGTCCGACATGTTTTTGTAGCATTCCTGAGGCATGCTGACCCCTGGCTTATCACTTATGAAAGGCAATAACATAATCAAATCTCAGATACTAATAGAAGGAAAAATGCCTGCTGCTTATCCTGACAAAAAAACATTTCTTTACCCCCAAACATCCTCTTACAAATCTCCTTAATACACTCTCTAGCACTGAGCTGTATAAACAGTTTTGATCAATCTAAATGGGTTTAAGGCGCAGGAGCATGCAAAGCTGAACCTATGAGGTAATGTCAGGTATTTTGTTCAATTCGTAAGAAAAGCACAGCTACTGGTTTCTGCTTAAGCTGGCAGAAGCCATGTGGAATCCCCACTGTATCTAGGTTAAACAATACACTGTCAAATACTGAGACAAGATAATTATAGCTGTGAGACAGTGTGAACTCAGGGCACACACAGAGAGAACCCCTTATTAGGAGCTGTGTAATTAGGTGTCAAATAGCCATGATGTGTGAATGCTGTATTATCTGTCACTTTTGCTGCTTTCTAAAAGAGTAGGAGAATTACATTTTTGGAAGACAATCATTCAGAAACCAATCCTGTTCCTGCAATAAAACAGCCAAACCAAATTAATTTGCTGAAGATTTTATGAAAGCTGGTGGTGGGTTATGTTGAACGCAGCTCAGTGTTATCAGTTTGTAGGTTTTGCACATTATCGGCAAACATAAAGTATTTCTGACATTTGTGTTGTCAGAAGTAATCTACTAATCAATCACTTAATTAATTATCTCTGTGAATAATTGATCACGTTTCACAAGACACTTCTCTGATGTTTTTTGAAACATGGGGTTGTGGGGAAACTATGGGGCACTAACATATACATTGCTTTAATCAGGCTTTTGATCATCAGTACAATTCTGCAATAAGTCAATTAAAACTAGGCCTACCAAAAATGAATTATGCAATAAGTTTATTAAAACATTTATCAGCTAGACTTATTATAAATGGATGACTTCCAGTGGAAGACAGGCAGATGAGATGAACAAGTCATCAGATTCTTCTCCATCTTTCTTATTCAACTTGGTTGTTTACCATTTTGCATGTAGAGCATTTTTGATTATGGAGGCCTATATAGTTTGCTGTTTTTGTCTTATTAGACTGCAGTTTAATCAGCAAGAGCGCCGTGGTGGTTTCTGACATCATAAAATGGCAGCCAGGGATTTGAAAAGTCATCCTGTCCTTCATCGTCTGCTTTTATCGCCACATTTTTTTCCCCTGTTTACTTATCAGTAAACGACAAAAATACAGATTTGGCCCTAACAGACTGTGAGGCTTGGTGCTGTCCTCGGGGCATGTAGGGTGTCAGGGAGCACGCAAACGCTACCCTGCCTTGAGGAATTGTCAGTGAAAATGCTACAACCAAATCAATCTCTCATGGGCCTCATGGGACATTGGTTTGGATGTGAGAATAAACGTGGTGAAGAAATTCATAACACTAGACAGCATTGACTTGTCTTTTGTACAGGATGAGCAATTTTAAGTTGACTGTACTGTCAACAAAAACCATTATGGAATGTGATATGGATACCTTTAATCCCCCCCCAAATTATTTTTAAAATAGCTGCTGTTCTATAGGTTTATTGTCAGTACATCTGTGCTGTTACATACTAAACCATTCAGGTTAAGTTCTTGTTCTCTCCACATCTGTGCTTCTAATTTTCTTTCTGTCTTTTTGATGATATGACTCCCAGTTTCTGAAAACTCTAAGAGCTATGAATTTGCAATTGAAAGTTGCCATAAACTCCTTTGGCAAACAACGCGTAAGTCCTCATTGCTCAAGGTAAAACAGAAATCTTAGGGTTTGGGGGATGGTGTTACTTAATTAGAAGCTTTAAGTGAAGGCAAAAAATAGAGGAGAAGACAAAAACAAAACACAGGGACAATTATTTTGTAAGTGTTTTTCTGTCTCTGTTTATGTGATTCTTCTGGGCATTTTGGAACCTGTTGACACAGATTATTCAGGTGGAGGCCTGAGGGGCTGGCTGAGGGCGCTAAGCCGGGCCAGTGTGCACATCTCAGCGCTTCTCTGGAATGGCTGCCAGCTCCGTCTGCTCGGCTGTGATAATGGAGCCTCCATTCCCCTTTCTGTGTTGTGTGGAAATGTTTCCATTAGCCTTTGACAAGTAAAGTCCTCTCTGCAATTTAGTCCATCTTTTATGTCCATCTTGTTTCTTCCAGCATGCAGATTTTATGCCTGCCTCCCTCTCTTCCTCTCGCTCTTGCTTACTAGTTTGCTGCCTGCTACACCCCTCAAGCGCTGCTGGAATGCTGGGGCGAGATAAAGAAAAGGCCCCCGCTCTGAGCAGGTTCGAGTGTTTTGCTTTTTTATATCAATGACCTTTTTTTTGTTGGTTGTAAACACAAGGGATAAACTACAGTTTGACAGAGGCTCTTCCAATTCAAATCCTGGTCTCTCTCACTGGCCATTTCAAAACATGCACTTTGACGGATGAGTTTAGTATGACAGAATTATAACACATTGCTGTTTGAATGGTATCCTTGTTTTCCAAATGCGCTCACGTCCACTGACACAAGCACATCTGGAAATTCTGATGTGACCTTTATTTGCATTACTAAGCTCATCAAATTTGAACAATAATTCACACATCCAGCTGAAACTAATGTGAAATATTTTGGCAAGCGCCTGAAATGAGTGTAATGCAAATCTCATGTCTTTTTGTAGCACAAATAGGAACGGCAGCCAAAAGACTAACAGCTAGGCAATAATTCAGTTAGATGCAGAATACACATACAGCATAGTGGGGGAGAGACAGCGAGAGAGAAAGAGGGAAAGAGAGATGTGAAGAGGGCACACAAAGGCCTTTCAGTCTTGCAGAGAAGTTTGGACCCGTTAGCCAATCTGAGACAAATTGTGGTCCTCGGTGACTCTGAATTAAGTTGCTTAGAGTAGATGGGGGTCCTGAACCTGTCTTGAGGCTGCCTTGAAGAACTAGTGGAAATACACTATTGTTGAACAAATGTCATAACATATGAGATTGAGATTATACGTACGGTTTGGTGGCAAGGATGCTTGGAAAATGGATTGGAGACTTTTTAATAGACCATGGGAAGTACTGGAAAAACTGTTCTGCATTTTGGCAGAGAAACATTAAGTTGATGGACATATGAGAAGTTGGTTTTGTCTCTATTCTAACAATTGCTGAGAAATCTGGTGCTGGAAACTGGAACTTGTGAGATTTACTTTCAGTAAAACATAAGTTTTCCTTTTTTATATCTGTCTCAAGCTTTGTGCTACACATGCAGAGTCCTTCCTATAGTTTATAATGCATATATGTCATGTTCCGTCATTCTAAAATGTAAAAGCAGCATCCAGTTGTGGCTACTCTGCACTATTGGATAAAGACAGAGTGAAGATGGGTGATTTTGTCACTTTGTAAACCAGCATGTCTATTTGGTGCTAAGAATTTACAGTATGCATGACACTTAGTCAATTATGTATGTGTAGATTTACCCAAAAGCTATTTTTCATATTTCTTATATTTAACTTCTTTGACTAACCTCCTTTCCAGTGCATTGCAGTACTAGAGTAGATTGTATACAAAAAGGTAAAGAGTTCCTTGTGCATCTATTGATACTGATGATACAGTATATAACTGTTAACCATGTATTTATCTTATTTATCTCATTGTGCTGTAATAAGAAACTGTCAGTTCATAAATTACTAATGCAACATGCAGCCATGAGAAAGCAGTATACTGATGTGAGCCACAATACTCTCAATGGCCTCAAAACTACCCATCTCCCAAAAATGACATGCAACTATGCGATTAAACTGCAAATGTGCTTGTAATCGATGGATGGTTTATGCTCCAACAGAATGAAGTAAATGAATGAATGAAATGTTGTATTTATTTAATGAAGGCACAAGAAGGTGGTGGATGGCAGAGATACAAAGTCACACCGCAAACCAGACTTCAACTCCACAGTTCCGTTTTTTTAAGTTTAGGCAAGAAAAGCACAAAACTGCAAGATTCTTATATGTTGGCGAGAAGGAATGTGTTGTCGGGAAACATTTTATTCATAGGTTCAGTTTTAATGTATTTGTGACTTGCGTCAATGTATCCTCATTGAGTTGATAAAAAAAACATAATGCAGTGGCATATACACATGCAGTTTAGTTATATGGAAACATAATAGAAGTAGACCTTAGTAGAAAGATTATTTATTCAGCTTGAGGCCCTGCTGGAAGACTTTAAAGAGCAGTGACTCTGTCTCTGTATATGTTTATATTTAACATATGCAGTCCTGAACTTATGATGCCAATTACATTTCTGACGGTTGTGGTTTTCTGACATGGTGTGGGAGCAGTGTTTTCAAATGTGTGTATGTGTATGTATGTATGCATGCATGCATGCGTGTCTATATGTATCTTGACCTAACAGCAAGAAGCTCTAGGTGATTGACAGACTTCTCTCATTTTCTGGAGGGTATGGTTGCATGTACTGTTGCATCGGGTGATTACAGTAGTGATACCGAATGGCATATGAAATTCATTATTTCATCATGGTGTTATTTATCAACCCTCTAAAACCAAAATGACCAGATCACAGTGATTAAATATGCAGGAATGTGAGTGACAAACATATGACAACATAAAGTAGGCCCTGATTGTTGAGCCTCGTTGTGGTACATTAAAACTGCTTTCAATATTGGAAGTGAGCTCAGAATGCTAACAAATAAGGAGTCTGTAGGATTATTTTAAGCACTCAGATTTAAGTAGTCTGCTGATTTACTGCTAAACCACGTGTTTCTCTGTTGAGGGTTTTACAGGAAACCATTCTTAAAAACCTGAAACTGGTCACTTACTGGCCATTTGTCATTAAAATCCAGAGTGTGTGAGTATTGTTCAAAGTTATTACACCAGGGAACAGATGTGCTGCCTTTTCCGGTCTTGTGGAGCTTGCCCAGTCACACTTAATATAGATCCACTGTCACATACACTGCACAAGTGTTTGTAGGATAAGTGCTGGATTTTACCAAGTGTTAAAAGCTTAATCCATCCAAATGTGTGAAACTGAGAAGTATTTTGTTCACACCAGAAGGAGTAAATTGACTGAAGTTTGGTGTCAAGCTTTGCCATAAGAGGTTAGGGTCAATAACATGACCCTTCATAATGATTTAACTTTCAGCCAACTGTTAAGAAAGGCATAAATATAATCGGCTGTGCCAGACTACAACTACCACTGTAAACAAAGATCAGTTATACATAAGCTCATCTTAAACGAATCTTTATGACTTTGAAGCAAAAACAAAGCTCGACAGGCAGTGATCACGAATTGTTGGACATAATGTAACTCCTGTAAGCTAGATTGATGCAGTGGCTTCCATTGCTTGAATGAGCATCATGATTGGTTCCATAGAAAGACATGGGCATATCAGAGAGGATTTCAACAATATCAGCATGTTTGCTAGAGAGTTGATGGATTTGTCATTGGAAAAGACCAGATCTCCATGTTCCAGACTCTATAAAGCATCAATTTGATACCAAATAAGACCCTCATATAGGCTCCCAGTCCTTATCAGTGAACATGTCCACGTCAGTCTCCAAGATTTAGCCATGGCTAAATTCCTCCATATTTAGGCTGGCTGAATGATACGGACATCTACGCAGTTCCAATAGCTGCAGGCAGCGCCTCTTCAATAGCATTTTGTATATAAGCTTTAGCTTACTAGTCTAGGATACCAAGCCAATGCCTTATCCCTGTTAACAGAGACCCTTCTAAGACAGGATTAGTGGGGGAAATAGTCAGTGACAAGGGGGGACAGTCCATCTCATGGGAAGCACCACTGCTAACCCAACCATAATTGTATTTGTTTAGATAAGTAGATCACAGCAAAATCGAGTACTATGTTAGTCCAGCAGTGAAATGTGACTATGACTATGACTTCATGGCATCACAATACGTATACCACCAATACCATGTAGAAAGCTGATGTCCTTTAAATTTACTGTTTGTCTTCTGTCTTCTTTGATTTTTCTTTGGCCATTGGAAACCATGTGTTAATTTTCCATGTGAATCTATCAACCGTATCATGCAAAATACTAGTTCAGTGTAGAAATTAATTAACTCTGATGTTATGCCCATACTGCATGTATCAAATATTGTGGAGAATAGTATGTGCAGGTCAGTGAACTAGTTTTCTCAGTGTAAAATAACATGAACACAGACAGTAAGGGAGATATAAAAATACAGAAATCAACCTGACTTTCAGGTGTGACCTTCCACTCCTTTCCTAGTCTCCCATTCCTTTATGGGTTAACCATCCTTAATGCTTTATGTATGCCTTGTGTGACACTCTTTGCATAAATGATACCAAATAATTGGGACTTATAAATTATTCATTGTGTATTAATGCAGGTGAAATGGCTTTTTGGCTTGGACTGCTGTCTGTCGTTCAGAAAATAAAAGAGGAGGAGGTGGGGTATCATAGATACTTCACCAGGGAAAAATAAATACCCCCACAGAAATATATCCCATCAAAATGCATGAGCCATGCATGGTCAGTGCAGCAACTACTGTGGTATTCTTACAATAAAGTGCAATAAAGTCATTCATTGCATTAAAACAGTATCAGTAATAATAGGGTAATAGTGGAAATTACAGTAATAATGGGGTATATTATGAAATAACAAGGAAATAGTTGGGTATTATCAAGGTAATAGAATTGTAATAGGTAGGGTAAAATACTATTATAATTAGGTGAGACATGGTGTGATGGTTTGATAATATATAGACTGTATTTAATTACTAATGTTACAGGTGTTTTGCAAGCAGATCTGCGTTGTGTTGTTGAGTGTGCATCTCACACTGTTAGAGTTAGGAACAGTTCTCTTTTCAAGCGATCTAACACCCTCAGAGAAACACATAAAAGGAAAGAAGAATTTGAATAATCAGCTAGTGGAAAAAGTGGAAAAACTAAGAACACAGGTGGCAAATCTCAACAAAACAGAATGAAAGTGACTCAATAAATGATATTCATATCATACAACCAGATTTGTTTAACTATATAGTATTGCTATATAGCTTACTTCCTTTAAAGCCTGTAAAATTTCTCACCCAGGAAACAAAAGGGAACACAAGAAAATGTTATTTTACAATATCTGTTATTTAAACCACATTTAGCATTACACCAAATTGAGCTGTCACCTTTTTGGCTGCATTTAGTGTGTGTCTATTCTTTTACTTTAGTGCATTTATGCACATTTATGAACCTAGATGCCGCCTGACCCGTATCTGTCCATTGGTTTTAATGCATCAACTCAGCCTCCTACTTTATATGTTTCCACATAATTACTGTAGCTTACGGTGTTTGTGATCCACATTAATACCCATGTGGTTCTGTCCTGCTATCACCTAGATATATCCATTGCTCATCAACCTATTACCGTAATATTACTCTGAAAAATTTTATTATTTAAATAATTACCCAGTTACATTGTTATTATGTAAATTTCATGTATTTTCTGCTTTGTTATTATTGGTGCCTGCCATTGAAAATGAATAGGAGGCAATGCATTGCATGGCGAAGCCATGCAAAGCATTGCCTCC
>JAUYWH010000008.1:15175007-15200449 GCA_034779795.1 Ctenopoma multispine | reverse complement strand
GCGTGATGGGTTTAAGGTTCACGGGCGCAAGGTGGCAGGCACCTTCAAAGTTTCCCCAGGAACTTTCTAGTTATCAAACTACTATACCATGTCTTACTTGGTTATTTGTTACCATGCTATTACCTTGAAATTACCCACTATTACCCTATTATTACCTAGCTGTAAACTACAGTCAAACAACAGATAAGTAACGAACTAACTGATCCTTATTTTGTTATCCGCAACGAGGTGTGTCATGAGTTTTTTTGGTCTCCATAAAGTTACATTTGTGTTATTCTACAGGGTCATTGCTAAAATGTAGTGTGTCAAGATCTGCCAGAGCTGCAGTTAAACACTATGCAGTCTATGTACAGCATGAACATATAGGAACCTTTGACTGATTAATACAACTGCAGCTACATTATGGTGCAATGTCTCCTGAACTACAAATTGTGCTGTTGTCTCTAGCTCTGTTCCAAGCCTGCAGGACTTGACTTTCCCCATTTTTTGTCCTAAATGCCTTGCATAATCATAATTACAGGGCTCCTGTGACCTTAATTGAACATGTACTGACCCACACATTTAAACCACGGGCTCAGGAGGCTAAAAATATTTAGACTGATAAAGACAGACCCTACTCCTTTAGTGCGACATAATATTTCTTTTGGCAGGGGTCACGGGTGACTCGACATACATCATCACTAACTTATTAGATCTTGAGGCAATTAGCTGAAAACAAACAGGCCAGACAGACCGGCTATTGAGTTGCCTCAACGGGAGAAAATAGCCCATGGCGCTCAGTCATTTCAGACCTGCATCAAAGAGGAGTCCGTGGCATCAACAGAAAGAAAGAAACACATTGTTGCGGTGTAACGCCTATACAGTACTGGGGGCTTAGCGCATTATTTTTCCAGTGATTTAGGTTACAGACCCAACTTGCCCCAGTATAATAGAGTGGTGGAAAGAACTTTTCACCTGAACACTATATGCAATGTGCAGCGTTGTTAGTTTAGGATTAAAGAACCATTTAGGGTCCTCCCCTGACATTGGAAATCAAGCCTGTCCATTACAGTTCGGAGACTAGTCCACAGTCTGTCACTGAGGTCAAAAGAACATCTTGATGTGCAGTGCCATAATGACTGCAACAAGACGGCTGCAGAAATCTTAAACCGCTATGTTTTGCTGAAAG
This sequence comes from Ctenopoma multispine, assembly GCA_034779795.1. Lineage (NCBI taxonomy): Eukaryota > Metazoa > Chordata > Actinopteri > Anabantiformes > Anabantidae > Ctenopoma > Ctenopoma multispine. The sequence continues at coordinate 15,199,281 of JAUYWH010000008.1, read as the reverse complement.
GGAAATATATAGCTTCCTCACATAATTTGTGTGCAATAATTACAAATTGTCTTTTGGGTCAGCCCAGGATTGGGCACACTAAAGTCTGTAGAATGTCATTTCCTTGAATTTTAAGCAACTATGATTTAACTTTAACTTCTTTTCAGAATTGTTTGTATCAACTGTATACCAGGAACATACTATAGGAACGTTTGAGTTATAGGAAAAATTATTTAGAGAGAGAAAATCTTAAAGAAACAAACCTGGAGTACGTTTGCTTTTCTCTCATGTACAGTATGTGTACAGTATACATCTCTTTAGTGCAGCAGTCATCTCACAACTTTGTTTTGATGTTTAATCTTTGGTCGGATCATAGTTAAGTATAAGACATCCTCATCACATATCAATTATTCAACAATTTAACACTACGAACAGACCTTCAAGAAACAAAAGGCACTTTCATCGCCCTTTCGGAGGTGGAGACAAGGGGAAGAAAAATGGGAGCCTCTTGGGTTTTCAGACTTATCAGTTTCATGTGAATGGCCACTGGAATGCCAAGATTTTAGTCTGCCCCTTTCCCACCAGATTCATTTCTTTCTCTGTGTTTTTTTTTTAATTTGTTCATCATTCTCTTCTAAGGATCTGGTTCCTGGACATGATATGCCAAATTACCTGTGGTATCAGTTGTGCCACTGGCAATGCATTGTAAGCCTGCAAATTCCACACAAAACCCTCAGAAGGATTTGCTTCATTGCTGTCACTAACTTCATTGTCTTTGGAAAGTGGTAGTACAGAAGAGACACCTTCTGAAGTTGAGAGTTTAGACCTGGTATTATAATAACAGAATAACTACATGCATTGGCAAGATGAGGAGCTGTTACGAATTGAGGGTCTCAGATGAAATTTAATCACTGTAATTATTCATGTCTAAGACTCAAACTTGTCATTTTTTTAGGCTTTTACATAGGCTAACTTTTTATATTCCTAAAAAAATGATACAGTAGTTCACAACATTAGAATAGCATGTTGATATTGTATAATTTATATTGCATTCAATGTTTAAACTATCAAGCTCATAATTTAGTGGTCATAGTGAAACTGATCCAAGTGTGGATGTCATGTCTTCACATCCTCCGATACAGTATCTCAGCTCACATATGCTATACAGTGTACGAATCATTGTTCCAGGCCAAAGATCCTACACATTTGTCCTTTGTGCAAAAGATGACTGTTAGTAAAAACAAAATTTTACTGGTCAGTGAGTAAATGACAAAGCACAAAAATAACCACTCTATAACTGGAGATGTATATTTATAGAGAATGCCAAATAGTTGTGGGATGGGAAACTTTTACTTGGGCAATTGTGGCTGTCACCAGATTTATGCTGAAAAATGGGCAATAAATCACTGTTTAACTAAAAAAACTTAAAACCTGAATACTGATTTCCTGCATTAACAAGTGTGTGCATGGTTTAGTTTTTTAAGTATGTACTGGGATTCACATGGCACATTTTTCACTTTAAGGAATTGTCTCTGTTGGATGTCTCATTAATCGTGGTTGTGATTTCAGTTTATTAGTGTTGGATGGATTGTTTCCCTTTTGGATAGTCTCCAACAAAAGGATAACAAAGCAACAAGACTGGGGGTCTGCATTATATAATTGCACCCTAGTGTTTCTATTCAGCATTCATGTTCACCAGTGGATGAGGCAAATATCCTTTAGTATATCAGTATACAAAGCTGCTTAACACAACTCCCTTGCTGAAACATTCAAGAAAATTAAGTGGTAATTAGTATTTATTTCTAATCGAAATTAACATAGGCCAGTGAAAGATTTTTATAAGTTCTATAATAAAAAATCATTACAAACCACAAAAATAGAATTAGAAGAACATACTTACAAAAAGTATCTATAAATAATAGACTGATGTTGCGTCTGAATAAAATACATTTTAAACTAAAATAGAGTATGATATTAAATGTGAAGCTAAACAACTGCTGTCTTCTACTGTAGGCGGGCCTCACTCTGAACATCCCCTGTTAAATGATTGATCACTGCAGCTTCTTGATATATAAAATCAATTTTCATTGAGGAAAAACGCGTAATATGTTGTTTTGCCAGAGACCTGTGGTGCCATTGCCAAGAGTGGTGAAAACAATCCCCCATCAAAATAAATGAAGAGGTCTGCATTTTTTGCACCTACTAAACTCTAACCACCTAACTACTTTTCATTACAGTATCATGACCTCACATTGGAAAAAGTAAAAAGTGAATCTCTTAATGTTCCCATGGACATCATTAGGCATTTCATCAAAAGGGACATTAACATGAACTCTGAGCCCGCTCTCATCCCACAGCATCACATAATGATGCTTGTCAGCACCAACACTGTAGTTGCCTCTTTATAAACAGTTACAATACCGATGTTAAAAGTATGCCTTAACATCGGTTTTGAGACGTGGGACGCATCATAAAATTAATACAATTGTAAGATCTGCTGATCTTTGTCCATCAGCTCAGCGACAGGTCTGCAAACTGGATGCATGTAGGATTCTGCTCTGGACTTATTTCTTAAATATTTTCTCGGACCATAACTGCATATGATGTATATTTTACATCACTTAAGTGGCACTTGAATTTTTGATTTTAATAAAAAAATATCCTTAACGATCTAATGGAGCTCAAGACGCGAGTCATGTTTAGAGAATCGGCTGATATCTTAAATCCAGACCAATCCTGTTGCTATGTGCTGAGATATAAATAATTAATGAGGTCACGCTGCTGTGCCAAAATTATGCACGACTTTGGCCATATCAGACACTGGAGATGAGATGAGATATACTGTATCTCCGTTATATAATTTCTGTTGCTGTGTGATAAATGCTGATAAAAAGTGTTTAACTAACTACACAGAAAAGATCCAACGTTCTACAAGTCGCTATGAGCAGCTGAGTCATCACATAGAACAGCTGTGCTGATTTTTCTGCAGAATTCTGAGGTCACGTGGTTACAATCATAACTCTGATATTGTTCATTTATTTTTATAGATATTAAGCAAATGGAAAATTTACTTAGAGTGTGTGTGTGTGTGTGTGTGTGTGCCGGTGTGAAGTCACGGCATGAAATTTGCATTGCATCTGCAATAAGAGGGGGTCTGAGGAGGTTCTATTGCAAATGCTGTTTGGTCCAAAATGAGCACAAAAATTGCACCACCACATAATCTGCATAAACACAGCTCAAGCCGCACCTTTCTCCAACTCCAGTGCAATCAAGTTCACTCAGTGCCAAGAAAATTGCAAAAAGCAGGCACAGTCTAAAAGAACACACTACAGCACTGAAGAAAATTGCATAAGAGCTGCGTTTGCACAAATGCTGGCATTGCACCTGCAGGAAAATAGGGCCCAGTGTGCATTGCAATAAGACTGTTCCAGGAAGTACTTATTTTATGTTTTAACTTAACCTAACCCTGAAGTTTTTGTGCCTGTAATGACCGAGTTGTCTTTGATGTTTCTGACAGACAGCAGTGGTCATTCTCATGTCATCAATGAGTGACACCAAAAGGTGTCTTTAGAGTCAGTATTGAGACACCAAGTTGGATGACAACATGTTGGAATTCTACATTTTGCAGATCTACATATTGTCATGATTGCAAAGAAAATGACAAATACTGTTTGCTGCTCATTGCAACATAGTTTATTTCATATGTTTCTGTATTGTGCTATAATTACAGTTTTACTAGATCCAAGATATAATATTTCTTGAAATGAATTGACTTAGCTCAGCACTTAGATATATATAATAATAATAATAAGAAGAAGAATGTTGTGCACATTTCAAAACAGCAGCAAAGTGATGTGTAGTTATTTGCATGTTAAAGTTCTTGTGAAAACATGTACAATCGTTGGTCGAGGACAATTGATAATTTGAATAGTTGTTTTGCGTGGCTTTTAATCCAGTCATGAAATGGTCTGTAGTAGCGTAGTAGTAAAAACAGTGACTGCTGTTGTCTCTGCTTTGCATAAAGTGTCATTACCGAGACCTAATCTTAAGACTTTTCTGTGAGCCATGCTGAAGTGTTTATCTGGTGGCTGTGTGTGTAGAGGTGTATGATCTCACGAGGACTGCGGGTAGTTGGTGGTGTTGGGACTGGGGTGCTCATTGCCTATGCATGACAGTGTTGTAGGGAGATTAGAATAACACTCACTATATTCTGTAAATGAAGAAGAGAAGCAAGGGAAGCCTCAGGAGTCCATTATGGATTTTAATAATACATCAAGGTAGTGTAACTGAATAACCGATCTCAGAGGAAAGAGGAGAGAAAAAATACACATGTGACATTTGGCTAATATTACAATATGAATTATGAAAACAAAAAGGACTTAGTTAATCTTGTCTTTCTACTTTTTTCATCTTCAGGCATTTTTGTTATTTTTTTCCCTTTTTTTCCCTCCAACTTTCCCCTGAATCCAGAACATGGTGTAAACAAATAAAAGTGGAGGAAAAACAGTTTGGCATCTCTGTAGATTAATTAATGTGCCTGCGACTTGGCATCACCGGGCGAAAATTATGTGCATAAATAATATCACTAATTAAAAAGATGCAGATTAACATGCAAATAATGTTAATGAGGATCTGCAATTCCGGAGTGTATTCGCATAACATCAACAATTTAATGTGTTGGAAGGACTGTGTTTGCATTACATTAATAAAATTCAAAGACCCATGCATAGAAAATTCTGTCGGAGTCTGTGTTTCTACTTGTGAGTTGTAAATTCTGTGGGCAGTAACAGCCACTTCTTTGGCAGATGCAAAAGTTATTATCTCAAAGGCTGGCTGAAGTGGTGCCATGAGCCAGTATGACCAGCTGTTAGCAAGCGGCCAGCCAGAAAAGCACTAAGACAATTAACTGTATTAGTTGTTGGGCTCCGCTGTTTATTTTCTCTCAGATTAATTTCACATGGCTGACCAATAATCTGCCAGGGAGAGGGAAACAGACACAAAACAAACACAAAACAACACTCCAACTGGGAGAAAATGTGTAAAACGGCTAGCTCCCCTTTCCTACCTAGAGAAGCAAGAGAAATACTACCAAGATACTTATGAATGTAAGATCAAGAGTGTGTATTCCATAAACACAATCATGTTTCACATTTGTCTGTAGTGTACCCTGGTGAAACAGGAGAGGTGTATATTAGCTGATTAAAGTTTTGGATGACCTCATCAGGTGGTTTTTAAACGCATTTTGACTCTAGTTCAAACTTTGTTTCTTAGAGGAAATTTGCAGGTAATCTAAAAGAAATGACAAATACTGTACAAGCATGAAAAAAGGGAACCTCAGTGTGTGGACTTAATGGATTTCACAGTAGAAATGAAATGACAAACTTGAGTGAGCGCACCCCTTCCTGTGGGGCAAATGTCTGCTGGATTTGGATCGTTACCTGCAGAATAAACAAGGCCCTTTCTTAACAAGGAAAAATACTGCCCGTGTCTATCAACACAGTGTCGAGCAGGGAAAAGGAAAGGCTCTCCAATCTGTGGTGATATGCATCGACTGTTCTCAAGAGGACATTTACTCTAAACCCATTCATTTTATAATGGGCAAATGCTCTAAGCAATGGGCAGAAACCCCGTAACAATAACATTTATCATAGCTAGTAAAATATTGCTTTTACTTATACTTTCACAATTTTACCATGCGTTGGGAAATGTATTAAGCAGTACATGTCTTTATAGACTTCAGGTCTTCGTAGGATATGATAATAGTGAATGTACGCGCTGAATATTTATAACAATGAATACGTGTGCATATAATGAATTTTAGTCATTTGTATGGTGGAGAACAAATAGGTTTCACTTTGCTGAACTATAATTGAAGAATGGACAACTGAACAGATGCAATTGTTGTATGACCTGTTAACACTGTAAGAGGTTACCCCACTTTTACTAGATCATAAGCTGCCACTGTCCACATCTTAAATGGAAGTGGTTTACCTTACTGTTGCCTTGGAGTGCATATTCAACATGTTTTGCACTGGAATTAAAGCATGTGCATATAGAAATCTGAAATAAACACATTTTTGTTTCCATTTGTAATAAAATATGGTATCGGAGTACTGGTTTCCTACTCTCTAAAGCAAGCAAAGTTGTTTAAGGTAGAAAAAATCTAAATGTTCTCACTGTATCCTCTATTGTGCTTTTGTTTGAAGATGTAGGGCCTGCTGAAATATTCAGGCACAGTTTATGTGCCTGCAAACGATAGCTTCTAAGGACATACGGTTTGTATTATCCTTGGCATTGACTGTGCTACAGTGTGATATTCTGAGAGGAAAGTGGAGAGAAAAAAAAGGAGAGAAACACAATGACCTCTTCAGCTGGGCACAGCTCTAGCAGCTGGCCAATAACTTAAAGAGGGCCTTGTAATATGCTTGCTTTGGGCTGCAGGGAACTGCACAGACAACACATAAAAATATGACAAGCAGATGATGGATTAAGGTCATAAGTCTCAGTTCAGCCGTATAAACAAAACATGATGATCATGTGTTACGACAATGCGGTTAATAGACAGAAATTAGCAGATGTTGATTGCAGCCTGGGTACTGTCAGCATACCAACACGTTCTCAGAAAGACAACAGAGGGTGGCTGGGCTGGATGGGGTGAACTGATACATGGAGCCAGGGAGACCCCCTGCTCACGGCATGTGTAAAAGCACAACCACAGATCTGCCCTCATTTCATGTTTCATAAACTGTGTTCTTTAGTTTGCTCCATGATACCCTGTGTGTTCCATGGACTGACCCGTCTGTGTAAACCTTGAACTTTGAGGGGAAAAAAAGCATTAAAAAAAATCAACAGTTTTTGATCTGTTGTTGCGTTGTTTCAAAGTTGTCAGGGAAGAAGCTTGTTTTAATGTAATGATTCTGGGGGTTTATGTTATCCTTTCATAGCCTAAGGTGAAATACACATTTCATCAAGGTTATGGAAGGCTGCTGTAGTATTTGCTCCTCTCATGAATGCAAAGTTGGCTTTGCCTCTCTGAAGACTTCCAGTGAGATTTGAATGATGAACTACAAAGCACTTGTTAGAGCAGAGCTCTGCAGATAATTAAATTCAACCCTCCCAGTTTATTGCAGCTCTGGACAGAGAAGCAGATATTTCCAAAAATGATCTGCTGGCTTCCAGAACTTGTTGATCACTCTCATTACTCTGTTTATTTATTTTTTTTCCTTTTGTACTTGTGTTTTGTAAAATTCAATACATCAGTCATGAGCACATTAACAAATTATTCTAAAGTATTTTCTTGTATGTAATGATTTATAATAATATTACAGATTTTTGCTAGCCTTCTTCCTTTGTGACATTTATTAAATACAATTCTTATTATATGTGTGTTTAAAATAAACACACACACACACACACATATATATATATAGATATATATATATATATACGTGTATATATATCTATATATATATATACACAGACATATATATGTATATATATGTGTGTATATAAATAATAATAATAGACACTGTAACAGTAATCCATTGCAATATTCTTTAAAAATAAGGTCTTAGTATATATTTTAATTGTAACAGCTAATGGAGGTTTATAACTGGAAGGCAAACCCAGTCATTAAATAAGGGCATGAAAATCTCCTAGAGGCTAAACTGTCCATGTAAATATTTCGGAATTGTATCTAGTTGAAAAAAAAAAAAGTAACAAGTGATCTTCTGCTTCACAAAATGATCATTTACTCAATCTCAATTCAGAGAAAAATGAATAAACTCATCCACTCAGCTTTAACTAATACAGAAATAATAGCACTCACAATGACCAAATTATTTTCAGACTCTAGACAGACATAAGAGAGAGAGAGAGAGAGAGTGAAAAAATTAAATCGCAATTATCATAAAATCCATCATCGTAATTCACACAGGCTGAGTGTTGCAGTGTTTGGATAGGTAATGATTTTCTAATATGAGAAGGCAATTTGCATAAATAGCTTGGAGATGGGTTATCGTCGTCATCATCATCATCATCATCATCATTTTTGATTCTGCACAATTACGATCCCTCCACTATATATCAGAGCTCACAGCTATGTAAAACCACAGCACTAATTAATAAGCCATTTACAGACTAGCAGCTAGTTACAGTTGGTCCTGCTGATGACCTTAGTGAAGATGAGCCGTCTCAGAAGTGCCTGTGTGTAACTACAAACATAATGATGTGCCAGGAGGGAATCATTAAAAATAATTTACACAAGCCTTCATTTACCCAGATCTTTTGATAGCACGCTTCCCCCGGTGTTTAGATCCGTGGCACAGTACCTCCTTACCATTTGGAAAGTGCCGGCCGGGGGAACAAGTGGGGATACCTAAGTGGTTAATTAAGAGCTGTTGGGGCGCCGGGAGAGGCTCCTGAAAAATCTCTCTGATGTCTGCCGTGTCAAGTGTCTCTCCCAGACTGAGCAGCGAGAGGTGGCTGCCACGCTAGGCTAATTACTGGGGAAGGCAGGGAGCAGCTGAGGAGAGGAGAGGGGCTCTTAAATGAATCACTCTCTCCAAGAATCTAAGCATATAACACACACACACACATATAATATACATGTGCACACACTTATAGTGGCATGCAAATATTTTGGCGATAAAAAATGTTTTGAACCTACTTGCCAGGCTGGATGCTCCGCTGAGCACAAAGAGAAGGTATCAGGAGTGTGCTTAATCTGTGAGACGTGTGAAAGAGTTAACTATACCTGAATGAGAATGATGCTCTGAGATGTGTGTTTTAACACCAAGGACAAGGACAGGAGAAGGCTTAGAAAAGAGAGCGAAAAGAGGTTGGGTGTGAAAAGGGGTTGAACAGTGGTTATGTTAGATGATGAAACAAGATGCTCATAGAAAGTCCTGCTGCTGTTAGTCAGCTAATGGTGTCGTTCTCGCCTTAATTGTCTTATCCGCAGATAAAGTCGGTGCTCTTCACATTGTATATGTGCACATGGTACATGATTAAACAATGAGGTAAACAGTAAAGTGGCTATATTTTCAGAGGTCTAAAAAATACAAAATTATTTCACTCAGGTAAAAGTACTGTTACTATGGCAACACTGTAGGCAAGTTAAAGTAAATTACTTATTTAAATATATACTCGAATAAAAGTAAAACAAAGATGTATTTACTTTAGGTAAATACATTTTTTACTCAGGTAAAAATATGTTTTACTTTAGGTAAATAATTTTTTTAGTTTTTTGTTGGTCCTGTAAGACAGTGGTTCTCCACAAAAAAATAAAAAATAAAATACAATTTCTGGCACCTCGCTTTTATTTTGAAGCACTGTTTCCTGTTGAAGAGTGAGTTACGGCCAGCTAATTGACAAATAAACGATAGTTATCTGCTCAAGAATGTATAATATCAAATATGTTAAGGTTGATTGTAGTGTTATTAATGGCAGACTAAGAATAAATGCTCTAACAAAAACCACGAAGGCCCCGAAACTATAGGAAGAATCTAACGACTAGAAACACCTGATGATAAGAGGGAACACAGGGCCGGGCAACGAGGAAGTGCACAGTTATAATTTTGTACAATAAGTTTATTTATGTTTCATTACTTTTTGCATGGACCAATGAGTAAGGCAATATATCCGGTATGAATGGTACATTTTGTTTGCAGCCTCCGGAGCTGGAGAAAGACTGGGGGGGTGGTCAGTTACTGTGTGTTTCAACCATAGCTCAGCCCAACATGAGGGAGGCAGAAGCTAAAACAAATTCACACAGGGGGTCAGAAGAGGTACAGCATAAAGGCCTGTTGTAAAATCAATAAGCTGTGTGGAACTCTAAATTGTCTACTAATTCAGTAGAGTTTGAATAAAAATATTAATGTGAAATTATACATTTTATTGACCCTTTAAAAAGAGAAAGATAATATCACCTGAGTAAAAAAAATAAAAAATAAAATAAAATAAATAATAAAAATAATAAAAAAAAAAAAATTAGCTTAGGAGCTCACTTTCCCGTATTAATATACTCATAAATACAAACACAGTTGCATTGATGGCTAGATAGTAACATATATTTTTTGAAGAGTACTATTTTAAATCAGAGAATGAAGGCAAAGAAAATTACTGCTGCCCATTTCTACTTAATGCCTTGATTAAAAATTTGCACCTACCCCCAACACTGTAAAGTGCCAAGAAGGAAGTGTACCAAATATGTCCCCTTTAATCTGCAGAATTCCCCACTGCAGTGTCAAAATTCTGTTCAAACGAAAGTGCTGCCAGGGAGAAAGGGGCTGAACAATGCTGCGGGATGCAGGCAATAGCTGCCGTGAAAGCCTTTGCTGATCATGATACATTGGACCAGGCCCTTGAATTTGCTTGGCTCCTTCCTCCTTCCATCTCTCTCTATGCCTCCCTCTCTCTTTCTCCCTCTGACTCCAGACCATCCTACGGAGGGAGCAGAGGGAGGAAAGGGGCTAGCCGGGGGGAAAGACAATAAGGGTTTTAAAGCCTAGGAGCTGCCTACAGCAAAGCCGCTTTCCAGGCAGTGAGGAGCCAGGAAGCCGCTACCAAGCCAAGCGCTCCAGCCACATCAGCCATGACAGAAGGCTGGCAGAACAATCATCTTAACAATATGGCTGAGTCGCTGACCCCACACTGAAATGGGGCTATCGCTCCAACTGTGGCTAGTGTTATGGTTGGCTTGCCACTGGTGCTAATAGCTCAATGTGAGCCAGGTCTTGGATCGGGCTAGTTATGATGGGACATAGGCTTGTATTGGTTGTTGAGGAATGTGAAATCACAAAAGCCGAGGCAGAACAAGTCGACTTTGTTGATTGCTTCACTTACATAAATTAGATAATGACTGATGAGGATCACAGTGATGGTGGTGATAATGACTTAAGTGGTGGTCATGATGATGGTGATGAGGACACTTATTACAGTACAGTTCGGAGGACATACTGTAACTAGTGCATCATGTGAATCACAAGAACATGCAGTGATTAAAGCCAATACAATTTTGGTATAATTAAAAATTCATGCATTTTTGCCAACTACATAACAACAATTTGGCATTAAAAACAAATGAACATACAAACAAAATAAATGAACTATGCCATCAAACTATTGTAATACCTAAATGTAATATCATCCTGGAACACATCCACATGACTTGTAGGGACTAGCGCATGCAGACCTGTGATCCATGTTTGGTCCTGACCTGCAGATTAAGAAACACTGCATTAAAGCTAACCCTTACCAAATAAATGCATGCTCCTCTATATAATCAGTTTCTTTGTAAGGAAAATAGGAGTTGGACTTCACAGGTCCAATTATGTGCAACTGCAAATCCGTAAATGTTCTAAAATACCCAGACCTTGCAGTTATCACAGAAATACTATAATTATTTTAATTGACCAGGCTACTTCTATCACGCGGAAAACCTGGTTATACCTTTGTGAGCTGACAAGCTAGCAATTATATGTTTCACTATGGAGTGAGTAGTTTTTTAAAAAATGCTTAAGGATTAGGGTAGAGACGAACATGCTATTAAATGATTTCCGCTTGTGTGTATTGTGCTTTAAAGAGGCACTTTACTGCTTTCCTTTACATTTTAAGGTAACACACTGTTTGACTTCAGATGAATATCTTGTAATGGTAAGAAAAAATTGTAGCGTAAGCATGTGGTTAAAAATACAACATCTCAGGTAGAACTAAACAAATTAATTGAGGATGCTAAATGCTGAATAATAGCAAAAAATACACACATACAAGTAAGCACATCAAAACTAAGACGTTCAATAAACATAACATAAAAAAGCTTTAACTGATAGTGTCTGCAGTATAAATATAACATATAAAAAAAAAGATTTCTGTCCTTCCTCTGGACCTTTATTCCCCTATAATTTTATAGGATTTGTGTAAAATATAGCTGTCCGCAGACTTGTTGTATTATTTGAGTCAAAAACAGATATTTGCACAAAGGCTGAACTCCCCAGACTGAAAATGAGAGGTGTAAGAAAGCATGGCGGGGCCTCAGGGCGTGGGCACTGTCGCCAGTGTTCTCAGCATTACCCAGGTTACACACTCATAAACCTACACACACTAAATGGATAGGAAGTGTCTTGCTGTGTGTGTGCATGTATTTATGTGTGCGGTGGCAATGGATAGCATGCTATCCACAAAGGACTGCAGCTGCAAACAACATGCACGCACACACACACACACACACACACATACATAAGTAACTCACAGTGCCCTTGTTGTTTCATCATGGTATGAGGCAGAGAGAGAAGTACACAAAACTAAGATTATGTGTGACATGCTGTTAAATACCTGAAAGTTACCTGGGTTTTTTCATCAATCACAATATTGAGTGAACTTTGAATTAGAGGAAATGCTATAAGTGAGACCATTATGCCTTGAGGAACAGTTTTCTCCAAAGATGTCTTTAAACATTATTTTGGTAAATAAGCATTTTCTAGATCACTGTCTCCAGAAACCAGCAATTGAAACCAGTAGCTTACATTGTACCATCAAACCACTTCTATCTTTCCTCATCCCTTCACTTCATCACATAATGAACCACTGCTAGGAATAAGGAAGACCTGTCGGTATTGTACACAGCCACGGTTTTGTATCTGCATCCTGCTCCTTTTTTTTTTTTCATTTTTTAATGAGATGAAAATGAAGGATTTTACTTTTAATGCCACATTTTCATGCCTGCCACGCTTCACGCAGCCTTGCGAATAAACACTGGTATCAATGGTTGGCCAGAAAGTAGTGCCATAAAGGCTGCCATGAAATTTGTTTATCTAGCTGCTGAATTGTATTCAGCTGGGGATATATGGCATAATAATGCAAGAACTGTTGGGCTCTGTAATTAAGTCTGTCTTCAGATGCTTTTGAAGCAATTCATTAACACAGTCTCTTACTCTCAGTGAGATGCAGAAAGTAATGCAATTCATTACACGACAGAAGTTAATTTATTAAATTTTTAAGTTTTTAGACTAACCAAGGATAACTTTCCCCTCCAGTTTGTTATAATTAATATTTCTCATATGAGTTTTGCAATGCAGTAATTGGTGTTCCATAGTAAAGTAATTAAAATGTACATATACAATATACAACTTGATTTATTTTAGTATTAGTTTGTGATTGTTTTCCAGAGCATTTGAAATGATAGCTCAATTTTCAATTCTTTTCTATTCTAGATATAAAGGAACAAATTTTTTAAGATCTCTTTTTTTTGAGGGGGTGGTGGTGGGGGGGGCGCTTAGTTGTTGTCCCCTGCTTTTGTTGACTGAGATCATGATTAGCAGTAAAGTTCATACAAATCATACCAGTCTGGCCTCTATTAGCTGCTGTACCTTGTGAAATTATTCATTTTTGAATATAGGTGCACTTCTAGAGAACAGCACGCTGACAGTGTTTCTTTCCCCGGAAAGATTTTGTGCCACCAGAGCACTCATACATATTTTGTTCATTTCAAGTTCACTCTGTTCTAGACCATTGCCAATATAATCAGTCACTCAAATTCTAGAGGAAATGATCCTTTGCATATGTCACAACACGAGTGTGTTTATATGAGTATGCAAGTAACCTTCCAGTACTAATAAATAACTTCTGGTGGAACTGTGGTTGACTCTTGTTGAGTGGTGTAAATTACAAGTTGGTTCAATGCAGTTGACATGTCATATACAAACACACAAGTAACATGAGGTTTACCAACACATAATGCTTACAATAATTGCAAGATAAGGCACATATTGCACCATGTCGTGAAGTATTCTCATGGTGATGCACAGTCAAAAAGCCCTTTTCCCTTCTTACATTTTGGACACTTTTCAATTTGTCACAGAGGCTTAGCCAACTTTAAAGTGCCTACAAATTATGAAATGAGGCTTTTGCCCCTATTGTGCTCTTGCCAATTGGCTGCCTATGGCAACGCATTCAAAGCTAAAAGTTGTTTTTTCAAAGCCAGGCCAATTAAAGGAAATGAAAAAAAAACATAATGTAAACTGTGATCATTTGGCAGAACCTTGGAATGAACAGTGGCCCCTGTAATGGCCCATCTAAGGGTGCTTCTGACTACTCTGGAGGGACACAAACATTTCAGAAAGAGAGAGAGAGAGATGAATATGAAATTTGCATTATGTTCTATTTGCAGCTGATGGACTTTCTGGGTCAGCAGTGAGACAATATTTATTTGCATACTGAGCATACGCATCTGAACACACATTTTATGAGCTTGTGCTTCAAGAAGGTGAAAAAAAATCACTAGCTAATAAAAAAACAATAAAGATAATGCCACAGCTAGATGCATGTCAGTGATCTAAAGCATACTTTACAGGAAGGAACCTCGCAGTCATTCCTTGACAAAACAGTCATCTTATTTACAAGGACCACAATAACCCTACGCAAATGTCGAAAAGAGGAATAAAGAGAGGAGAGGAAAAAATAATTAGCATATTAATCTTTTTTATGCTGTCATCTCTCAGGTCCAGGGGACCCACGGTGTAATTTAAATCTAAATGCTTTCCCTAGCATTAGAATTCATTTTAGATGGGTCAATTGTTCCATAATAAAGGGATAGAAGGTGTACTTCATGCAAGAGATTTATGTTTGCCATTTGTTCATATTCATGTGCTACTGAATACCCCTCAATTCAAATGGTGATGGCAGCTCATATCAGTCGAGCTCCAGACCTACAGATCACTAACCGGCAGCAATGAATTTCATTTGCGGAGGACAAAAAGAGTGAAGAAGGGAGAGAGAGAGAGAAACGGAGTGAAAGAAAGAGAGAGACGTGGGGGGGTTTAGCTCCCCAACACAGTTTATTGATTTTTTTTCCTGCTCAACAGAAAGCCTGTATAACAGCTCTATTGCCCTCATAATGATTAGTGACAAAAGTTTAATTAAGCAATTATGAAGCCAATAATAGAGTTGTCTGGTTTGCTTAGCTTTAGACTGTTTAAGACTTATCTCCCTCTTGCACATCACAGCAGCTGGAATGTGCTTGAAGAGATTAATGCCGCAAGAACACAGATGCCCACTTTAATACAGCGCCATGATGCCGTTTGAATGAAGTTGAGAACACAAGCTTCTCTTTATCAAATTACAAGTCTGCTTTTCATGAATATGGAGGAATAAGGGAGGAAATTTTTCAGCTATGGCTTCAAGGTGTAATTATGAAGACATACAACAGAAAGACACACAATTCCGTTTTAGTAATCTCCCTGTATGAAATATGCATGATAATGTATTACAGAATAAAGATGTACAATGTTCTAAGAGGCTTTGGCATTTTACATTTGCTCAGACAATTGGGTATTTCTCAGCATTGCTGAATGTTATATTCTGCCCCTCTCTTCTCTCTTTTGTTTTTGCATTTTTTTTCCTCTGAAAATTGATTAGATTATCTCCCCCCTCCATACAGGCAGCAACAAATGAATGAGGTTTCCAGATACAAACTTTGCATTCAAGTTGATGCCATTTGTTCATGTTGATAAATCTGTGTGACATATGGGTGATGCATGAGCAATTTACATAGATATCCAAATCCAAGAAAAGGTAATATGGTGAATAAATAACACATAGTATCTTTTTTTAAATAGCAGTTTTAAGTATTAATACTTACAGACCTGGGCTTCTGGGTTCCTAAAGTACCATACTGTAACTCATGTTCACTTCACAGCTGAGGTAATTACCGAGACATTGGCCAATTATGTGCACTATGTGGACACATATTCACATTTTCTGTCCTACAACTGCATCCTCACTTAATCTCTAAAAGGAATTAGTTATTAAATCTAAAGCCGAGATTTGCAAAGCAGATGCAGTATGGGTGGACTTCAGTGATACCATTGTACTTGAGGGAAAGCTCTAGATATGGCATGAAAGAGCTCTACTGACTAGTCTATAAAAAGTCCCTGGTCTTCTAAGCTTATCCACATTTACTATGAGCACAGCTACACAAAGTTGTATGCTGTGACGGCCTAAATCCTAGAGGAAGTACATGAGCAAACAAGCTGAACAGAGGCTGCTGTTAGTATTACAGCATATCCAGTATTCTGAAATAAAACTATTATAAGCAGGGAATCTTAGACGGCTCTGGGACATGTTTACACCATTTTAGATAATACTTTCTCTTGCTCTACATACTGAATCACAGATTAGTCTAATATTAAGTATTACAGTGTGTCTGTATAAAAGCAGGTCAAACTCACTTGGATTTAATGGGTTTTCGTGAATATGGTTTTCAAGTTTGTTCACATTGTGTCATTTCTATGTAGTAGTAGTAGGAAAATGTCCCTACAGGGTTAGATTGAGTGCTCCTATATGAACCGCCTTGCATATGCATATGTAATGTTTAATATTTTAAGAGTGTCAAATAATTTTACAGAAGCATGACTTGAAAAATCTATAGATCATCTGAGAGACAAAACACACTTAGAAGTACTGTAACGCATGCACATCCAAATGTTCTAGTAATATATGTGTTTGTGTACGTGGATAAACCAGCACAAAATTCTCCAATAAGACCGTGGCATGCCTGGGAAAAATCTTCACCTAAATTGTATCACTTCTCAAAGTTGAGGTCACCTCAGGTCTCTTGTGATATCTCCCTCTCAGCTGGGTGTACCCGAACAAGAAGAAACTCACCCACTGAAAGACAGAAAGCAAAATAGAAGCAAGGGAAAGGAGAATAAGCACAACACAAAATGCACAACATCCCACAACCCATGCTGCGTTGTGGGATGTTGTGCTGTTTCTCTGTCTCTTTTTCTCTCTCCCCCTGGCTTCCTAGGACAATGAGATGACATGCTGAAGGTGGGACTGCATCTGGCATCATATTTAAACAGGGCTGCCACATCTCAGGAACACGGGTCGTTGCCAGATTGCAGGCTAATTAAGGAGCTTCTTGGATGACCATCAGTGCCTGTCGGTGGGCAAGGTAGCAGGCTGAGCCTTGCTCCACCATGCTCCCACTGCGAGGCCTTGAAAAGACGAATGGCCACTGAAACCCCCTTGAGACCTCATAATGCTACATATTTTCCTCCAAAACAAAAGCTGTCTCTTATGGGATTCCTATTTCCCTTTTGCCTTTGTCTCCTCCCCCCTTTTCAAACAAGTGTAAATTACCTTGCCTTTTGGATAAGTGTTCAAGTGGCCTGTCCACACACATTAGCCAATTGTCGCTTCAACAACTAGGCACTAAAATATGTATTTCACAGATGCTAGCAGCTGAATGCAATAATTAGTGGTGATATACAGTAATATGCTGTGAAAGTTATTTAATGACTTTGTCCTCTAATTTTGCAATAAATAATTATTTTGTATAATTAAAGGAAGAAAATGTGATGATAATATGGGCTTGGCTTCAGGGAGGAAAGACCAAAGCTGCATTTGTGTTGACAGATAATCACCCTGTTAACTACTCAAGTGATAACATTTGTGTGGGAACAGTTCGACTTGCTATTAATTGTATTGTAAAAGTTCTGCTTTAGCAAGGAGGGCTCATGCGAGAAGCCTCTCCATTGTTTATGTATTTGGCATTATGCCTGTTTATGACAGGCAATATAACATAGCAAAGTACGACCGGTTTGACAGCGAGTGGGAAGCCGGAATTGTTTACTTGACTTCATTTCTTTTCCCCACTTGCTGCCTTTATTTCGTGCCAGTGTGAGAAAAGCGGAGGGAAACAAGATGTGGTTGAAAAATGCAGCAGGCTGGCTGCTTGGCTAATAAGATGCCCATCATGCTAGCTAGCACTGCTGATTTGTGTCTCCCTCTAACTCTCTCCATGATTACATTCTAAGAAGCCCCCTACCCCACCCCCCTTCGCTCTTCCCCCAGCTGATCCTCGTCTTGTTACGTGGCATTAATGACACTTCAGTCATTGTGGCTTTCAAGCAGAGCCCTTCCACAGCAAACAGAGAGTTGACATTTCCTGACATTTTCCCAACTAATTACAGTACAAATAATTAAGCATGTTCCTCTATGTAACAAATGAAGGCAAAAGCCGTCTGTCAGCCTGGGCCATGATTGATGACACTCCGGGAGACTTTATCTGATGGGTCCTGCCATGAGGTACAGAGGAAGCAAATTTATTAGAACGAACAATGCAAATTTAGAGTCATCTCATCCAGTTATGCGCCAAGGCAATATCCGTGTCAAGGTGAATGTGACAATGAAAGCAAAATATTAGCATTTTGTGGAGCGGGCTGAAGGGGAAATCAGAGCACTGAGATGACAGGCCTAATTATTTCGGCTCACACAGGCCAGGACAGCTGTTTCTGGTGTCCTGTACAAGCCTGTCACACAGGTAACCAAATAGGGTCTGCGTATGAGCCTCTGTATTCGACACTCCTCGGATGTGTCTGCCACTAATGACCAATGCTAATGTGGCTGCCATGTCTCTAAAAATGAAAGAAAAAAAAAAACTTGGAGGTGTCACCACGCATTTCTTTTTCTTTTTTCATAAGTCAACCTTTTCTACGTAATTATGTATTTTAGAATTAATGCCTAACTGTCACCTATTGGCCACCAACATTATTTATTCATTTGTTTGAAAAGGCAGGTCCACAAACACCTTCTCCAGACACACATGTACACATACCCAACTAAAACACCGGTTGGGTGTAACATTTAAACTCTAAGATCTTATAAATTATTGTATTTGTGAGAAGCAAGTAAATTTGTGCTGTTGCCAATTTTTTTCAGTGTTTATGGATTTATAAGTACTGCCTACATGTAACAAAAAAATTATATTTAGCAGTAAGGTTCATGAAAAAATAGCATGCTCAATAAAAAAATAATTAGACCTGCCCTAACAGTTGTAAAATACTATGTAAGCATTTTCTCCAATAAACTAACATGAAAAGATTACAAATAGGTGTTTAGGTCAAGTATAAATGATGTTGAAAAAACAACAACAACAACAACAAACAAATAAACAAACAAAAAGCATCTATAATCGTTAATGTTAACCACAAGTATTTCATGGCAAGTGTTTTGCTCTTTCTGTATTAGAGAAGTACTTGTGATATATGAACCAACAATGAACAATGGACTTAAGCTTTTATGCTACCAAATAGCAATATGTTGTCTGCATACATCTGTGCTTTGGGGAATACAAAGGTTGCCGCCCACACTCATAATGAATCTAAAATTTGTACTTCAGGGCGGCCTCACAATGGCTCTTAAGGGGCAGGCAAATCCGGATGGGTTTGGAAAAAATCTACATGGGGATCAAAGTTTGTTGCTTAGTGGCTCGCTGGCTGGCTTGGAACAGATGGGCGTCGGAGGCACTATGAGCCCATTGAGATTCAGGATCCAAAGTGGCTGCTGCTGCTCTGTACACACAGACAGATGATGCCTTTGTGTCAGTGGATTGCCGATATGCATTTAGGAAGGTAAGGAGGGATGTGGGCTTTTTGGCTTATGACTGCAGAAGTAAAGCAAAAGACAAAGCAGCAGTGAAACAGGAGTTGGTTTAAAGCAAATGTGTTTAGAGATTCACTCACACAGATTGGTTAAAATATGCAAGTTTCATATTCCTTGGTTGTAAGCATTGTAATTGAGTTTGTGTATCTTAAATGAAAACAACAGACACCTTTTGTACACCTTTGCACAGCTTTTTCTGGTTTGTGTTGTCTCTAAAACACCACAATTAGCAGCAGCTTTGTAGAGTATATAGCTCTTTACTGTATGTATGTTGTTAGTATTTACAGAATCAGTTACTTTGTGCCATACTGTAGCTATTTTGTTGTTGATATGTAAAGGTTTAAGCACATATTATAGAAGGTGAAACGGCTTAATTTCGTTTGATTGTACAATCTCCTACACCAAAAGTGGCTGAATTAAAAATCCTCTTGGGCACATTTTAGCTTTACACTGACAGTAATCAGCCTTCATTTAGCATTTCATCCTTTGCGCAACATATTTTAAAGGGCATAGTTAGACAATGTCACATGACACTTAACCCCTGACCTTTTTGAAAGATGATAGCAAGCACCAGGCAGTGCGGGTATTAGCGGCGCTGCATTGAAGCACACAACAGACTGTGTGTGGACATTGTGAAACACTTAAGGTGCAGTAGAAATAGTTTGGCCTGCACATGTATTTGAGGAACAACACTGAGAGAAAATCTCTAAAGCACAAATTATATTTATGTGCTATTGTGTTATAAATTTGAAATTTTAATACAGAACAGTTGTAAGTAAATAACAACCTTCTGAATAAATACCAGTGTCATTCCTTTAAAGTTGAGTTGAGCAGTAATGTTGCAGCTCTCTCACTTCACTCCTGTCAGTTTTGAAATGCCATAAAGTTGAAAAGGGTCAGAAGCACACAGACACACAAGTCTGACTTTCTCATTCTAACATGACAATTAGTTCTTACAACGCAGAAGCACTTCAAGTGAGAAAAAAACATGCAACACTGTAAAGCAGGTTTAACACTTTCTCTTATAGAGACATCAGTGCTTTTCATCATTTCCCCCCCGGGACACAATGCGTTTTGTTCCTGCTGTGCACAGCACTGTCAATTTAATAGTTTTTTTTTTTTTTTCAGGGATAAATTCATGTTTGGATGAAAGTTTTTGTGCAGTTTGATTTATGTTATCTTTTGTCTTCTTTCACTTTGACAACAGTTCTTTGCATGTAGATTTAATCTCTGAGGGATAGTAAATGTGCACTTCTTCACAAAGAGTCATGACAATTTAGCCGATAAGCTAATGCTGAATGTTACTCTTAGCAAATATTTGCATATCCTGTTCAAAATAAGTGTGCAGCAGGCAAAACCCTGCATTTAAATAAACACTTTTATTTATTTATTATTACCTTTACTTGCACAGTCAGGAAGGGGGAGGGGGGTGTTCTAACTCTGATAAACTCAGAACTCTGATGAGTTCAACACCTTGGCATGACAGGCAGCCAACACAGATAATTAGGGTAACTTAGATAAATGGCAATAAATGTCCCTGTTGAATTCCTATGATACTGACAAATGTGTAATTTTGCAGCTGGGCAGTATTTGGTACTCCATCATGTCATGGTTGGGGGAAAAGGGAAAGACAGAAGGAGACAGACAGGGTGAAAGCTACAGAGAGAGAGAGAATGCCTCAGGGGCTTGCATTTAACCTGCCCACCAATCCCAATCAATGTCATTACTCCTTTCCACTCCATTTTATCAGCTCCTAGCGACTGTAGTTTCCTAGAAGTGACCGCTGTACGGCACTCTATGAAACAGTCATAGGGCTAATGGGATGAGATGCAAAGAATTATAAATGCTGACAGTAAATCATATTACATCCCTAATAAGCATTAACTGGATAACTGGGTCAAAGCTGTATTATCTTAATTGATTTTTCTAAAGAAACCTGACAGTGAAATGTCAATGCTTGAATATTTCTTCATGCATCATTAAAACAAGATTGGCTTTTAACAAAAGGGGAGGAGGACGGGATCCTTTGGGCTGAATTGATTCTTGCTCGGGGCTGCCTTTCACAAGTAAGTGTATTACATAAAAATCTATACAGGATATTAAAACAACACCCATTCTGCAAGACAGTTACAATTAAAAGCTGACACCCACCCATGCTTTTGTGTCTGCCACTGCTGCCTGCCAACAAATGCATTTCAGTCTTGTGACTCACTTCAATCAATGGGGGTGGGGGGCACTGTATAAACGCCCAGAAAGCTTATGTTAGCAGGGTAATAGAGCTGTTGCTTCCTGAGCAGTGACAGCCAAGGTTTCCTGCCAGACCCAACTCATCTACGAAGACTTTAGTGGCACTGATATCCTCTTGAAATTAACCTGTAGAGAAAAGAGCCAGACAGTTGAACTGCCATACATGTGTAAAGGTTGATTAAACATTTAAAGCTGAGTAAAAAACCTATTAATTATGTTCAAATGTTTCTTAAGAAATGACGCATTGTAGCCTGGTGGAAAGAAATACAGAATTCCACAAAACTCTGTCAAATAAAACTACAAAAAGAAGGACCTTTTCCTGTCGTGCTCTCTGTCAGTAAGAAATAATATCAGTGTGCTGGCACCACATACTCTTGCTGTTTAAAGACTAGAACAGCACTCAACAGATTTTAGCAACATGATCTAAGCCTGATGCCATCCGTCCACTCCATATTATGCCAGAGATGGTAGCCTTGCTATCTACTATATTCTGTCAAACATGTAAAACTCGCTGTCCGTATGAACCGACTTGTGATCAGAGGATTAATGCAAAAGTGTCTGGTTGTTAGTACGACTATAAATCATGGTCAAAACATCAGCAGAAACTTATGCTTATGCTGACAGTATGTGAAAACACTCATTGCATCAACTCGCATCCGTGGTGAAATTTAATCCTATCTGTGAAATGAATCGGTGGATGTCTCACATATAAAGTTACTGTACCTTGGTGGGTTGGACACTATTCTGAGGGTAAGTAGAGCTCCCCAAGATGTAAGGGGCCCTGTGTGTGTAGGGCTGGCTTAAAGAGCGGGTTTACTGGGTCAGTTGGCACTACCGCAGAGCAAATGCTGGGAATAAATCAGTCTCACTGACATGGTGCCTCTCATCAAGTGACATCCCGCGGTGTCCTCATCAGTTATGAACTAATAAAGACGTATGGGAGGAAAACAGAAGCGATCACAGCAGATGCCAAGGTGAAATGCATCTAGTGTCTGGAGAGATATGTCAAGTCTGAGAAGTCCATCAGAAACATTTCTTTTTTATCTGTGGCTGTTACAGTATCGAAGCATTTGTATTTGTAATAACTTTATATAAACATTGGCGTTTGCAAAGAATCTACCTTACAACCACATTGCTCAAGTGCAAAATTATATAATAATTATTAGTCATAATAACAGGGTTATCATGCAGGGGAAAAATGCTAATTTAACATATGTAATGTGTAAAACACCTTCACCTACTGTATTACTGTACTGTACTGTGTATACTGTATGTGTATGTAGTTTATAATAAAATAAATAATAAAAACAAATTTTTAGCTTAAGAATGATTTATGGTTTGAACTTTGCATTAACTGAGAGAGTTGAATTATTATCAGCTATAATGCAATATATGTATAACTTAGTAAATGCAAAATATTTTCATTTCATTACTTTTTTGACTCACCCATTAGCAATTAATTGCATAATCCACAATTGTTGAGAGTGACTAATTTAGCTGAAATAAATGGTTTATTTTAACACCTTAAGCTTGTGCCTCAGATGGGTGTGTGTGGAAAAGTGTGTGAAAGTGAGACATGGAGGAGGAGTTATGCGGGTATGCGGAACAATGTAATATTCATGACAGTCCTGGTGGAAGTTGTCTAGTCTCTGTGCTCCTGGAAAACACCACACACATATGCATTCACACACTGAGCAGAACAGTCCGGTGGTGCTCACCTGACATCTGCATATGCCATTCAGAAGGGCAATATGTGTCTGCATCAGTGATTTTTAAACACTTTGGGGTCAACAAATTATTAATATTTAGTATTAGCACTGATGACAATGTGGCATCCTCCTGAGAGCTGGGCAAAATGTTGAGCGGGGGCCATTCTCTTGACGTCAACTGTGTTTGGCAGATGGTGCTGTCAGTTTAGGTCTTCGTTTATTCCCCCATGCATATGGCAGCATCCCCCCTTTGTTAAAAAAAGCAAGCAAGCTCATGTATTATCTATGGGGCTAAAAAGCATGCAAACATAAGCAGGAATGTATCAGAGGAGCATAAACTTCTGTAAACAACCAGCAGTGGTTGTTGTAGATGTGATTTTACTGACAGAAATAGCAGAAACATATGGCCTGAGACAGGAAAAGGGGCTCATACCTGGATGGGATGTGGTTCCGCCAGGGCCTACAGCATCGTGTTTGTGACAGGATGTCAGTGACAGTGAGAGACATGACAGCCCCAGCTATGCAGATGCCTTTTTTTTCTTTGATTAAATGAAGTACTACCTTACTAACAACAAATCCATCCCACACATGACAAATTTCCCTCCTCTTCATATAGAGAAAACGTTCAACTGTTATCAGGAAGAATGATTGTGGGTTTTATGTTAGCTTGTGTGTAGTTTGCAGTTATTGCAGGAGTCATGCGTAGTGCCTAAAATATAGAAATTATTTCTCCCTTTACATTATCCTTTATGAAAGTACCAATACCTGAGTGCCAAAAAACAAACCCAAAAACTACATTTACACAGCACTTGCTTGGTTAATTCAATTCAATTCAATTCAACTTTATTTATATAGCGCCAATTTACAACATAAGTCATCTCAGGGCACTTTAC
>JAUYWH010000008.1:15035680-15167090 GCA_034779795.1 Ctenopoma multispine | reverse complement strand
TGTGTGTATATATATATATACAATATACAAATATATAAATATAAATATAATATACAAATAACAAAATAATGTTAATTACATTTTTTACACAACTGATTGGCTTTGTTTTCCACCATATATATTGCAATTTAATCCATGATTCAATCACTGCATTGATGTTATTAATAAGTTAACGGCATGTTATGACAGCAGATATTTTCATTATGTCCATACCAACAGTAGAACCTTTATTATTATGAAATTATTGGTTATAATTTGAATCTGAATCCTCATCTGCAGTCTAACAACCATGAAATAAATCCCCCCTTCACGAAAGTGATCATGGTCAGTGGTTGTTTTATTGACAAGTGTTTCTGTTAATAGCGACATCCCGCTCGTATCAATGAGACGAGGCTAAGTAACAGCAAGAACGACAGCCCTCAAAATGACCACACAGCTGAAACAACGCTTCTCTTAGACAACCTCAACAAAAAACACAATTGTCTTCATGAAAAAGGATTTATTGCATGCATTAGCTAAGTGGATCAAATAAACTGCCGACTGAATGTATCTGTACCTTCAGTATGTACACTTTTTTCCTATTGTAAAACCTATCTGGGTTATTGTAACATGTATAAATCCCCAAATTCAATAACCGATGAGGTGTTAAATTTCATAAGTATGCTCAGTATACACCTAGAGACGCCCGCCACCAACAGTCACTATAGCAAAAGCTTGCAAAATAAGCAGCTGTGTTTTCCAAATACCCTTAACTGGATTTGAGAGTCTGGGATGGCCCTCCTCCAAAGAATGAAAAAAGGCTCGAGCACATCTATCAATTTGCAAACAGACTTAAAAGTGTCAACAGTGGCACACAAGCCATAAGAAATGTTCTGCTCATCCTACACCAGTGCACCCCTTCATGTGATGTAATTTCATTCTCTACAAGATTCTCTCTTTTTGCCCCTCTTCTTCTGTCACTATTGCACTAAGGGGAACAGAGAGAGAAAGCCAATTCCAACAGTGACAGAAAACTGCCCACTCTTTCCCCATAAAATTAGAAAATCTGTTCGTGGTTTTTTATCTTTCAGATTTCCTGGGTTTTATGGCTAAATACTAAAGCACTGGAGGCTGGTCATGCTTTAAGCTACTAGAAAAAGTTAAGCTTCAGCGTTGGGCAGCAGAGATATGGGCTATAAGCTGACAAGTAATTAAACCGGCATATCTGTAACAACTGTCATCTCTTATTTCTCCACAGCCTGGACGTAAACCAAAGGCAAGAAAGCCGAAAAGGATGGAGTAAGAAAAAAAAGCAAGGGGGACAGAGAGAGAGAGAGACTTTACATCGCTGGGCAACTGCAGGGTATATCTCCTGCCGAACAGTTTAGCAGACTTGGGCATTTAAGGGATTGTAGAGGAGATCAAAAGGGTCAGGGATCCTTTTACCAATTAACAGCAGGGAGACGGACATCAAATAAGGTGTAAATTTCAGCTCTGCACTTTTCAGTGAGCCGAGCATGAAATGCATTCTAATGCTCTTTTTGAGTTTAGAGGCAGCTTTTGAGCCACCAATGATGTCACCTTGGCTCTTCCTAAAATGAGCTTAATCATTTTTCAGAATAGCATGTAGCCATCTTGTCCACTGTGTAGGTGTCAAAGGGAATGTCGAGTCAGTTATTGATAACAGTGACTTCAGATTTAGAAAATTGAAGGGGAGACAATAAGCTTGCAGTGACAGAGGTTTGTCCCTTTGGCTCGTGTAGCAGTATTAAGCTGCTATTGATGAATCTGCAAGCTTCGTTAATAAGTGATTACCTGAGTGATTTGTTTGGGTGAATTGAAATGTTTGGTTTAGCACTGAAGGCATGTCTTATTGGATTTTCATTTTGCACAGTGAGGCTTCTGGTACACACATATTTTAGATACCCTGATAAAGTGATCATAGAGTAAAATATTGCACATTGCTTACCTTTAACAAAAAATGTAAAATGTTTTAACTGCACGATTAGTTGCGTCATGTTTGGTCGAAAGTCTTGAGACTTAATCTTATCACATTATAGTTTAAGTTGTATAAATGTACAGTCTGACCCCTGTGGCACTCTTAACGCTACAAGCTTCAGTTTGGATTAGAGGCAAACAGAATTCTGTGACTTGTTAAACTACACAATAAATCATATTAGAATTTGATTATTGTTTGATTATTATTATTCACTGTGTGGTTCTGTTTTCTTTTTTCGAAACATGTACTTTGAACAAAGGTCTCAGTGATTTCTTAATTGATATTGCACAACACCTTAAATTACAGCAATCACGGATGCTGCAAGCGACTACTTGAATTTAGGTGGTGACTAACAGCTTGACGGTGCACAGTTTTCCCATCAGCCAACCATGATCGCAGTGTTTTAATTTCGATGTAGAACAGTCGCCACAAGCTGTATGTGCACATATAGTATATTGTAATATAAGAAATCTTAAAAAGCTGTTGGTTTTAACGCTGGTAGGCTGCAGGTTGCAGGTTGCATAGCACTTGTCCTCGCAGGCTGGACCTGTTGAGTCAACACTGATAGTTTATTTATTGTTAAGTGGAACTGAAAGTGGCAGGACATGTTTTAATAATGGAGTGCTGCGGCAGTTACTGCAACATATGCTTAGAGTAGTTGCCTCCAATCTCAGTACAGAACTAAGACCTGTTTAGTCCTGTTTTGTGGGATATGATGCATGCTGAACATATGATTCACTTTCAGTCTAAATCAGCTTAAATGTGCTTGTAAAACATATTGTTACTCAATATGCCACAGAACCTGTGGTAGCCCGTCTGGATGGCTGTATTTTATTTAAAGTACAAAGACAAAAAATTTGTATGCATGGAAGTTGACTATCAAAGCGATCATCTTCCAATATGAAAACTTTCCTTCTGCATATAATTACACTTATTCTCTGACAGTTTACTCAACAATAACCTCAGGTAGCATCATTAAAATCATCATTTGTATCTAGATGAACATGCCTCAGGTTCACAGTCCACACAGTCACAATCACTGGAGCTTCTGCTCCATCTTCTTCTCTTTCATTATGCATGCGCTGGGTAGGAGTAAGTAAAATAATCGTTTGTAATTCAATGGAGCAATCTTAACTCATTTAGCTGTGCTAAAGGCTTTGTGAGGGGAAGACAAAGAGCCTCAACATTTTGCCACTGTGCTCATTATGCGTATTTTAAAACAATTTGCAATTCAAGGCCACACAAAGTGGTTGGAAGAGGGAAAGAGAGGTAGGTGCCTGAGCTTCAAAGGCTGCTGCTAGAGAATGACCTCGTACCCCACTTCTAGGGTCGACACCCCTGATGATAGCTGGGAAGATGCAATTAAAATAATTTAAAAACAATGTACAACTAGAGATTGTGGTGCTTATTATCCAATTGTACTAAGCAAAAGCACTGACTTTTGCTTTTTTTTCTTGTGTTTTTCTCTATATCGATCAAGGAACCTTTTTGTTATAATATCAAGCTAACTCTTTCAGATTTCATTCATTCAGATGCAAATTTATTCTAAATATTTACATCCACTGTGGCTAATAATGGTATAAGTAATTAAAGTGCCTAGTTGCATTGCATGGCTACACACATAGACATAAAAAAGAAACAGTTTAATCTTCATAATTTAAACTTGCATCTGACTTCCTATAAAACAATGAATTAAGTGATTCTGTGTTACTAAAAATGTCTCGATGTGCATCAGCTCTTAGAATTCATATCATCACATTCACAGTATTAAGAATCAGTTACTATCAAATTACAGTTTGCTGCAGAACCCATTATTTCTGTCCTCATATTAAATGTGATATCTGTCTGTACAACCCGTGTCAGAGTTACTTTGGTGGAACAGTATTTATTTTTAGGAGATGTGCTTTCTCTCATTCTCTGTCTCTCTCTCGCCGTCTGTCTTCCTCACTCACTCTCTTACAGTTATTGCTGAAACAAATGCAATCAAAATGTCATTGCAGGAATGAAAAAGAGCTGTTTAAAAATGCATCAGGAACCCGCCACAGAGGGTTCATTAATTCTACTCATGCTGTGTTGAGCAGTCGTGCTGAAAGCACTACTCTGAGACCCTAAACATTCTCTGACACTCCCTTATCTTTATGGTGTAATTTCCCATTTAGCGAGTTAGCACCTAGGGAGAGCGCAGTGTTGCTGGTCTAATTGGGCAAATGAGAACACAATACCAAACAAGCTCACTTACTTTGTTTACAGAGGTGTCCCCATTTGAACTCATATGACATAGCTGAAGAACTAGCTAATCTTTTTTTTTTTTTTTAATTATCCTGGGATACAGGGATCTGGCAGTGTAAAAGATGATACTTCTATAATACCATGCACAACTTCAACTGCATAAGGAATACTGAATGTTCTCCGTTCATTCAACAGCCATGAGCAAGCATTCAGCCATGCATATGACTTCTTTGTCAAGCCCATCAGGAAAGACTGATGGTCAAGTTTGACGAAACTAGAATTTAGAAAGGCAATTGAGTACACTTGACAGGACCCACATTTTCTCATTCACAATATCAACTTCCCATCGCTAAAGTGATAAAAGTGGAATTACCATACACACTATAAATAACTGAAGCTGTGGTGTCACTTCATGTGATGGATAACAAAAGACAAAGTGGCAAGCTGTTGCAGGTACTCAATTCAGCCAAACCAATAAGCGATGAAAAAAATACACATAAGTATGCATGCGTGTGTATTCACTTTACATGAGGCAATGTGTACACGCAGACACATAAACACTACAAAGTGTCCATACCCATACTGCAAAACAAAAAAGGGAAGAGCTATTATGCAGAATTGGTGTTAGGTATGGAAGGTCTGCTTTATTTGTGTGTGTGTGTATAATGTTTATGTTTGCACTTAGGTCTAAGGCGCATATACTTATCCATAACCTCTCATGTGCACATGCACAGGTACTTATGATATGAGTATGCATCTGTCTGTGAGTATACATGTTTGTTGGAGGGGAGCAGAAGTAAAGGTAGATACACCTAAGACAGAGAGACCATACCAAGTAGGAGACTAAGCAGCCCTTAACTCCAGCTCCTCTCCCTGCTTTCTGCCTGAGGCCTCAACCTATCAGTCACAGTCAGGAGAAGTGCATGGCCAACTGACAGTAAATCTATACTAAGTCTTACAATCTATACCATCAAGGCGATTTCACCACGCTGTAGTTCCATTGACTCCAATGAAAGAGCAGTACATCTGTCCTCTGCTGTATTATGCAGTGGCATACGCTGCTCTAAAACCTGGATATATCTTTCAGCATCGACGGTGTCTTTCCAGATGTTCAAGCTGCCTATTCTACAGACACTAATGCACCCCAATAAAAATGCAGCCTTTCAAGCTAGGAGGTCCTCCTCCTCTTTAGTCTGGAGGACACGGCATCCATGATTTGCAAAAAGTTTGTCAAATTTTGATTAGTATGACCACCGAGCTGTTTTCTACTTTGCCAAAGACCATTTTAAATGAGCCCTGAACAGGGGAGATGGTTGCGTTTCCCCATCACATCATCTTTGCATGGTAAAGCTTTAACTTGCATTTTTGGATGGCCTCACAGTGATTTGTGAAAGTATTCCTGAGTCTATACAGTAATGTCCATTTTGTCATTGCCACTTGTCAACAGATATTTCTCCAGATACATCTGATGACATTATGTAATGTTGGTATATTCAAAGTCTTTGCAATTTTACATTGAGGAAAATTATTCTGAAATTCTTAGAGACTTGTCCCTGTAAAAAGGCATAAAATGAAGAAAACTGTCTGATTAAAGGAAATAATATCAGTTTGATATGACTTAAATATGCACACATTTAGTTTCTATCTTTGTGTGTCTTTGTGTGCTGTGGGATGGAAGAAGCTGCTTTAGTTTTGGGGATATAATCCGTTATGTAGGGTTAGTGTTTGATAATGATCAGTAGTTGGAATGGAAAATTGCCTGCAAAAGGATCCTGAAGAGAGATAGGGAGAAGATTAAGCATGTTGCTCTTTTGTTTTGCTTCGTTTTTTTTAAACCCACATAACCTATCAGTGCAAACAGGCCCATACAGAATCATATATACATGGATACTTCCATGCTCATGCACCAAACACACACACACACAGTCCAAGTATCAGTATTGTGGTACCTCCTGTTCTCTGTTTCAGGCTTCTCAGGAAACAAATGTGCCCTTTTGCTAACATGAGCAAGCCCAGCTGTGGCTGGTAGATGCTATCAAGTGTGTCTGCGTTTTCATTTGAAAGAAAAAAAGACGGCGATAATAAGTACTTTGACTATTGTATATATAAATATGTGTGTGTGTGTGTGTGTGTAAAATGTGGCAAGCCTCTTTTGAGGTTGGTGTCAGTAACGTACAAGTCAAACACTGAGCGCTAGATGTTATCACTAAAATCAGGCAGTGTAAAGTGGAAAAATAATATGGCTTCTGTTGTTTGGCGACTCGCTGACGTTTGTGTCAGATACATAACAGTCAAAAGCTGCTGGCCACATGCTGGACCCAAAGCACATAACAGGCAGGGATCAAGAGATAAAGTTTCCAGAAAAATGTGGAGTGACTGAAAAGACATGAGCATGTCTTTAGATGAGGCAACACCATGTAGCCACATTCAAAGGGATTCAGTACATATCTTGCAGCAATGCTTTGAAGGCAGTACAATTTATTTGTATATAATGAAGAGGGAAGCTTAACATTTGTGAGCCAAATGTGTTCTGATTCTAACTCAAGAGGAATGATGATCTATTTGAGGATCGGAAAACTGTTTCTTCGTATGACACACTTTCTGGAGGGGAAAGAAATATCAATATCAAAAGAGGAAATAAACAAAACTGAGACAAAATTCAAACAAATTCATTTCAACTACAGCATGTTGAAAATATACACTGAAGTGTTAAATTATTAAAAGCTCTTGCATATTCAGAATGATTATTCGCAGAGTAATAAAGTGTGAATTGCAATAACAAAATGTGCATAAAGTGAATAATGTATAATAAATTTTGTTTTTGTATAACAAATGAAGAGTCTTTTTCTATTTCTGTCCTGCCATCAGATTCAATTAGTGACAGAATGTCATCTTCACAAGTTTTGTTTCTGGTAAGCATTGTTTTGTTTGTTACTTTGTTCTTCTCTTTCCATGAAGAGATCTGTCACACACATTTGCATGACAAGTTTCTCAGTGTAGTGCTTTGAGAGCAGTTTGCCAAAGCAGTATACGGTCATTCTTGGACTGTGTATAGTGGGCCAAAACATACAAAACAAAGTTGTATCTATTTATCTGAATTACTTACATTCACAACTGCAAAAACAATGTGTTTGACCGTTATAATCTATCTACTAATCTAGTCTGTTATCTTATATTAACTTTTTTTTTTTTGCCTTTTTATTTATCTCATATTTTAATATTATACTGCTATTACTGCCATAAAAACTCTTCTTACATTTACCAGGTAGACAAAACTGTAACTGTATTCCTCCATACAATATACTGCAAACAGTTACTTGTATTTACCATACATAACATACATTTAATTCATGCATACAAGGAAATGTGCAGTACATACATAACCATCTACATAGACTGAAAACAGGCAAATACTCACACGCATAAGCTCCAGGGTTATGTCAAAAACAGCATGCGAGCCTACAGTTGCACGTTGTTATTTTTGCGACTACCAATGCAAAAATAACAGCTCACTGTGAACTCCTGTCTTCCCCAGCCATTTCCCACTGTTAACCTAATCTTTATGATTATTGCAATGACTTTAGCAGCAGGCCGTGTCTGTCAGCAGACAGCAGCTCTCGCTGTAGGGGACACTCCAGATACACACACTATGTCTTCAGTCAATGGAAAGACAGACAATTAGTAGACTTTTCCATAATTTGCATGGTGGTTTTGCTTTGTTAAATCATTTACAGTGACAGGAGACAGGCGAAAGGGGGAGAAACAGAGAGAGGAGATGACTCGTGACAGGTTGTGAAGAGTTTACTTGAGAATAAGATAAATTATTATTATTATTTTGCTGTTTAGCAACAATCCACTAAATAAAACAGCATTTTCTTTTCCTGTTCAGGATTTAAAGAAGCCCTTCATATTACAACTAAATACAGTACATTTACTCATTTAATCACTTATTTAATCCTATTCCCAAATCAGTACAGAAAACAACATAGCTCTTTGAAAATGTTTGTTCTTACTAATTATGTTGTGGGTCTAGCTCCATGTTTGCTTATCTCTCCGAGGTGTCACCCTGAAAGAATTATTGCCCAAGGCCAGTGACCTCTGAGGCCCTTTTAGCACAAGGCAACACTGCAGGAAATCACTGAAGATGGTTCCTGCAGCATTTAGCGAGCCAATCCTCCCCCCTCCCATTAAAAAAAAAGAAAAAAGAAAAATCCCTCAAAACAAACAGCAAACTGAGCTAAAACTAAAAAAGATTACTGATAAGGTTATTAGCAGCTCACGCTGGGAACAAAGGGGGAGGCACACAGCTAAGATCAATAGCAGATGTTAGCAGGTAGTCTTAAACTGTTTTATATTACAAATACCCCCTGTCAGAACTGACTAATGCAAAACAAATCTTGTTAACAACCCCAATATATGTGTGTGTGCTCACCCCTACTGGGAAATTTGCTGAAACTAGATACGGCTCTATACATAACCACAGTAAATTAAATGCATTCAAATCAAAGAGAAAGAGAAGGTGATTGACTGACGGCTTAAGTCACTGAGTATCCTTGTGTTTGCACTGTGCATGTTGTGTGCATGTCGTCCTCTGCTCATCATCACAGAGCAGCTTTTCATTGACAGCACTCAGCCAAGCATCAGCTTGCATTAACCAAAGTTTAACATCATTCAAGAGCACGAGATGACCTACTGAGAAAGTACATGAGTAAATGTGTAGCAATACAGCACTTATTACTGTTCCCCCTCAGGCAAATACCTTTTGCTTAAGCCCCACGCATGGGAACATTTTGTTTTATTACCTTGTAAGATAAGTCGTGAGTGAAGACAGAAGGAGGGGTAGAGGAGAGAGAGGAAAAAAGAGAGAGAAAGGGGGCTCTTAAGTACCTGGGGAATTAAAATATTCCGCCTCATCATATCAGTGTCTTAGTTCTTGGTTTTCATGTGGGGGGCACGTAATTATGACAGCGTTTTAAAATTGAGCCCAGAAGAAAGATGGGTTCAAGTGCAAATTAATTTCAGATTACCACAACAAAGACAATCAATTCTCAACAAGGACGCCAGAAAAATGCTCTTGAAAGGGCCCGAGGTCTCTTCCACACACGTGCACACACATGTACGCACTAACCCAGCAACTCAAACGTTTCGTGGAAGAAAAAAGCCTTTACTTAAATTACACTTGAGATCTAAAGCAGTGTTAATGCTTACCTGGCACAGCTTTAACTCTTTGTTTTTCTCCTCCTCACTCATCTCATCCTCCCTCTACAACCATCCCTCTTTCAATCCAGTTCCACCACCCAGTATCCTCTCTCTTTCAAATATCTCTCTCATTAACAGTCCTATCACCCGTGGACCACTAGGGCTCATTAAGGCAGCCTCAAAGCACAAGTTACCTCTGACTTTAAAAGTCAAACTAAAGCAGGAGCAGGTGGTGGTGGGGAGAGAAATAAAGAATGAAAAGTCATCCTGGCCTGGTAGTGTAACACAAGGTCAACAACAGGAATCGTCTGCCTCAGATCTTTTCATCAGGCTAATAAGTCAAAATCTAACATCATGAACTAAGCTGAAAGGAAAGCTGAAAGGTTGATGATTGAGGGTGGAGAGCATCTTTTTGGTTGTAAAGCTGAAAACATTAGTTTAGAAAATGTGCACCTGATTTATCCATAACTCAGTTTACAGTTTACATTTTGAAAGGTACAAACGTCTTATTGTAGATCGACATTTAAATTAGCTCTCTAGTAATCCAACTCAATTTCCTCAAATTCTATTTTTTAAATTTTTATTGCTAATAATAATCTATGTACATAATTAGATCTCCGCAGTAATGGAAATTCTTATTGTTCTGTTTTTTTTTCTTAAATATATTTGCTGCATTTTAACAGGTAAATTATTTTTCAGTCCTTTCATTCAGGGTCTAAATTAGGTTTGGGTGCCCGTGAATATGCTATTGCTTCTGCTTGAGATTTCATTGTTACTGTGAAGGATTGGGCAGGGCCGGCGACATTGCCAGCAAGTCAGAGGTTCATTAGACATTAGATGTAGGTTTGCAGCACTGTGAATCAAACATCTTTTCAAGAAAACAAACAGCAAAAGAAGATAATGCCACAGATATGTTTCAAAGACATATATTTGTCACATACGTAGGAAAAAATATGTCAGATGATGCACTATAATGATGCTTCAGTGACTGAATAGGCACTGCAATGTGACCCAACTCATTACCTGCACTGTTATGATTTGCTGGTTAGCGGAAAATGCAGTGCCAGTACAACCTACCTCTCAACAGTGAGGAATAACTTCTGCATTGCATGTGAAATGCTAACAAAATACCAGAACTGTTTATGAGCTTTGCATGCTCATTAAGTCTCACTTAAAACTCCTGTGTGGGTAATGCTTTCAACACTTAACCAACTTAGAAAACTTCTGAAGCCCTGCAAAAGAAAAGTTGAAAGTTCAGAGTACGCTTAAACTTCAAACCACTGAAGAATGCGTAAAGCTTTTAGTGATACGTCTTTAAACAGGAATGAATCTGCCTTGTTTAAACTTTCAATGTTTGATTTGAAACTCATAACTCTTTTCTTTTACAGAAAATAACAATAAAACATTGAGGTATATTATACATAGTTAGGGCTAAAACAACGCATTAACGTAACTGATTCTGTAAATACATCAATTTTCGTGAGAAGTGTCAATGCGTCCTAATGTTTTTACATCCATCCCAAGTTATGACAGCTCCCACTCCCCAGTGTGGTAAATGATAAAATAAATCTTTATCCCCAAAAGCCCAAACAGTACAGACAAAAGTGTGGGATTCTTTAAACAGAGACCTAATAAAATGGTGCTCTGTGCTTTGTAAAACTGAGATGGCCTTAACATTATCCACGTGGATTTCTTAGCAAAACATCCTGAGGCTTTCTGACCTGAAAATGAAAAGACAACAGTGTAAGTATTCAGTAAAGGGAGTTCTGTCTGATTGTTGGTTAGAATCAGTGCCTGAAAGTAGTCATTGCATTCTTATTAGTATTTCAGACTAGAAGTAAGTGGAACCCCCCCCCCCCTCCCCAGAGCAGAAGCTAATGGTTAGCATTGCATCACAGCTTTGTAGCACATTTGCAAGTTGTAATCAACTTGTTTATGCACATATAGGCCTAGAAAACAAAACAATTAGATTCTGTATAATGTTTTGCTGTATGCCGATGTAAGAGATCTTTTGGAGACAAATAGTTTGTACAAGTGCATTTCAGATTATAGTTAACACTGGCCTTTCTTCATTCATGGATTTCATGTTAAAACAAATGGTAAATGTATTAGCTTTTCGGATTTGCTGATAGTGAAGTTATGGTTAATATTTCATTAGTGAGGTAACCAAAGGATTATCCAAATCACCAAAAACTAGCCAATAGATTAAATTGAAAAATTAATAATGAGTTTACCAACCTATAAAAAAATAAATATCTGTTTCTGTGACTCCACTTGTACAGCCCTTAATTCCTTAATACATTGATGGGAATTTGTCTCATATTGGCTTCTTTGATGTGATGATATATGTTTGATGAGCTGCATCAGAAAGCTGACCAGCTTAAAAAAAGGAAAAGGGGTACATTTTACACTAAGCAACATACCGGTTAAAATCATTGTGACTGTGTAAATACAACGGTTTGGTTCTGCTCTACCTCCAACGTCCTTTACTTGCCTTTTTTCTCCAGTGATGTCCAACCACAAAATCCATGCACATTCACTAGCCATGCTCAACTTCCAACCATCGTCACTATGAAAAAGGGTTATCCACGCTTGTGTCAACCTGCATCCTGCCCCTTTCTCTCTCAGTCCTCTAACGGCACCTTTCTTAGCACCATCACTTCTCCTCTCTCCCTCAAACTTTCCCTACTTTCTTCACTTTCCTTCACCGTGTTCTTACTTCTTCCTCCCTCACACCCTCCACCCATTTATCCCTCTATCTATCCATCAACACACTCTGTGCAGAAAGACCTAACCATTTCTGGCATCCTGCGTTTCTCCTCAGGGAAGCTGTAGTAGAGCAGAGACTCGAATGACTGTGAACACTGAGGGAGGAAAAAAAAAAGTCAAGCCTCATTAGATTCTCATTACCTTTGCAAACTGAAAGCAACAGATTTTTTTTTCTCCATATAATCGCAGCTGCTGAATGCCCTGGGAATTGCAATGCAACCCTCCCACCCCTACCCATCCCAACACCACCACCACCAATCAACATGCCAACCCCACACCCTCCCTCTTTCCTTCTACTCACTATCATCCTTCCTTTTTAACAAGTGCACAATGAAGCATACAGATTGGCTTAGCCAAGGGAATTAAAGTTTTATTTTAATTCTAGTACCACAATTCTCCCTGTCATCTCAATGGTCCCTTAAAGTTAAAGATGCCTTGAGGTGCAGCACTGGGGTCAAGTTACAGCTGCTTCAACAACAAGCGGCAAGTTTTAAAAACCTGTCATGTCTTATTACAGATGTGTAAAAATATGACTTTGTCAAAGGTTTTTATTGGTTTCCTTTTTTAACTTTTAGGTGTTATCGCTACAAATTTCTGTGTCAGCTGTTAAGACAAAGGTTTCAGGCCTTATCCTACGAATAAGTGTTGCTTACTGCTTGCTTCGTTTTCAGGAGTATTTTTTTCTAAATGCTATACCATCTGACGTAAAGCACTGTAGAAATTCTGGCAAATTTGGGGCTCGTACACTCACTGAGTATGCTGTCACGCTCACCCTCTCAGGTTTGCTGCCATTGCTTTGCTTATGGCTAGCGCTAATTCAGGTGTTTGTGCAGAGGTTGATATTTCTCACAGAAAGTGTTTTTTAGGCTGTGAAGGGAAGTTTAGTTGCAGGCCATATAATTTTGTATATAAACTGAAACCAATATTGATTACATTTTTGCAGCGAATGTAATTATTATGTTGTGTGGAAACTTTTTTTATTTTTCTTAATGAATGACACGTTACATTGATTGACACAAAATGAGTTGCAAGGAGGTGTTTGGGATGGATGGCAGTGCAGGAGTGACAAGCTAGAGACCCGAGTTTGAGGCCAAAGTCCCACATGATGTTGGGTTTAGGCAAGAAAAGTAGAGTTTAGGGTTAAAAACATGTTTGGTTTCAGTTTTAATGCATATATTGCATGTGAGAAGTGGCTTTTACATTTTTGTCTATTAACCCAGCCCAGAGTTTTTCATTGACCCTAACCCAGTGCTGTGATGTCTGAACTCAACCATAAAACATTTTAATAATGTCAGAGTAACTCATCTGGATACTGAACTGCAACATCTTATATTTTGAAAAAAACAGATGTTGTAGATTGGTGGACAAAAATACATTGCCTGTGGACATGCAATTAATATGTTAGGCATTCAATCGTTTGTAACTTCTCATTGATGTTAATTGTGAACATATGATTATTATGCTAACAGAAAACATAATTCAGTGACAATTATGTTCAAAAATATCATTTTTCACAAAAATGTATTTGTAATCGCAGTTTATACAAACTGAATTTTTTGGAGACAAGGTTGGATTCACCATAAGATGAAAAAATCTTGCAGTTGACATATCGTTGCTAAGCTACTTGTTAATAACTCTCACAATATGGTTATATCATGCAAACACAGAGGAAGAAACAATGAGGATAAGGCATGAGAGAGGAAGCAAAAAGAGAGAAAAGATAAAAATGAGAAAAGGCCATGAGATAATGAGAGAAACCCACAATACCAGTTCTCCCATCCTAACTAAACAGCCAAGCTGGTAGTTATTGGAATGGTAAATTGGGTTTGGGTTCTTTGTGGGATATCAAAATAGGATTATCCACTTACAGTTCAAGGCCACCTTTCACTCACTTTCCCATAATCCCTTGTGGGTCACTGGAGACACACAAACATAGAATTAGTTTGGATAGCCTGAAAACCTACTGACAAATTCTTCTTAGTACTTGCAACTGGTAAAATTCTGAATTTTGGGAGTATGTTTCAAACTTTTAAAAAAGACGCACGTGAAGTGATTGTCTGTTGTGAATATCTATACAAGCTTAAGAAAATAAAAAAATTTCATACTGCTGGTGTCAAAATATGAAAGAGTATGGTCACAAGTGTTATTTCTCTTTTTTTCTTAATTTCTGTTTTGGTTTGGACAACACGCCTCCCTTTTCAAAGGTTAACTTGAAAAGGGATTTCTGTTCTGTTTGTTCTACGTCTTTGTAAAACACCCCTCAGCATCCTGATCAGTCCCATATGCTGGGGTCACATGCCATGCCCTCCAAATGTAGTTATGTTACCATGTTCCTAACAAAGTGTCTTTTGGGGAAATTAAACAATCTCTAAAACACAAATTGATTTTGATGTCACCTCAACAGAAACGGTGCTGTTCCTGAAAAAAATACTTTACTCTATTTGTTTAGTAAAAACAAAAAGTACTTTTCTTCTGTATATATCTCTGAACTTTCTGTATTTTTCTATTTGGCGATAAACAGAAGAAGGGAGTGTTCTTACCTCCATATTTATATCAGTACCTGGAACCCAGCGAACCACAGCCTATCTGGGAACAAATGAAGAGAGAGGGCTCAGTGATTAATGAAGTGGCCCATGATAGCAAACTGACTGATAACAGTTTCTCTTGCAAATAATAAATTACAAACCTTAAATTCTTCAGGGAAATATAGAAAAGAGGTATGAGGGTACAGGAAAAACGTGGTAGAGAGGGAGACTGAGAGAGAAAGGGGTAGAGAGTGATAAAAGTGGGGGGTTGGAGAGATAGAGAACGATATAGGAGGAGAAAGACATGGTTAAATAAGTTAAAAAATGAAGACACAGAACATAAGATAAAGCATAATACAGAACACATGATACTTTCTCTCATTTCTTTCTTTTGCTTTTGCCCTTTTCCCTACTGTCAGTCTGTCTGTGCTGTTCTTAACATGCTGTCCTTAACGACAACTTTCCTTTTCTTGTTTCTATCAAGAATGTCCCTACTCTTTGTCCAAAAACAGCAGAGATATAAAGTACAATAGAACCATTAATTTGATTCCTGTTGTATTGTAAAACCAGGCCTGTGGCTTATGAATTTCTCTCATGAGTGATGGAATGGACTTAATTTTTTGTTCATGTGAGAAGGTAGTGTTTAGTTTTGAGATCAAGGAATTAAGAGAGAGTTACAGCACTGTTTGTCAAGATTCCTGTATTTTACATTTAAAAATGACTAAATCACATTAACTGCTTCATCCAATATAGAAAAAAATATGTAAGAAAAAAATAGAAGAAGAAGAAAGAGAGCACGGTTGTCCAATCTGATGTGACAGTCACAATTAGATGTTTGCCAATGCCTGGTGATACAAAAGCAGAGGAGGGAGAAATATAGAGAGATTAAAGCAAATAAAGACAGATTTTCTGCTATGATTGGAAAAAGAACCAACTGTGACAGCATCACCTTAGGCACTGCGCCCCAGGCCCCTGCAGCACACAACACAGCAGCAACCAGAGGAAGTTGCCAGGCCTGCAGAAGCCTTGGAGGTAATTAATCATTTTAACCTGAAGTCTGTCAAGATACCACTCACTCTGTCTCACTCCCTTTGCTGATCTCCCTGTCAATTATATGTCCAGACAATTCGACAACCTCTCACTCTGTTTTTCGGGCTCTCACTCTCTCTCCAAACTACCATCTGTAATTGCTTAAAAATGTTACTTTGAACCTTCCACGGTTCAACATTCTTGACTGTTGACTGTTTAAGCAAAGCTTCACACTGGAAGTTCAGAAGTAGTGTAGCTGTGAAGGAAATTATCTAGACCAGAAACATGCTACAAGTGCAAAACAGAAGAAAATCAACGGAATTAGTCATTTTCATAATAATGACATCCAGTCTAAAACAGTTTCAACAGTCTTAGATACACATTCGAAAAACGTATTCACATATACTCTTCACCAAATGTCACCAGCCATACAGCTGCACAAAGTCTGCAAACAGAAACATTTTCTAGTTTCACTGGAGAGTTGAGTGTTTCATCTCCACCTTTCCACCAGAAACATTTTCTTTTGGAAAAGTGCACTAATCTCAATCATAGCTGCCCTTGCATCTCCTGCGCTGGGCCCAGACAGCCTGTACAGTGCTGTTGTGTGACCCAGAGGGCTCGTCCCTAGTGGTGGTCCCTCTTCTCATAATAACCGTTAACAGACTTAAAACCTGCCTCATCATTTCCATATTGCTGTATCTCACTGTTTTAATGGCTGTGTGGTTCTTTTTCCTCTTCCTTTAGTTTTCTGTTTCTGTCCCTCC
The DNA here is from genome assembly GCA_034779795.1 of Ctenopoma multispine. Taxonomy (NCBI): domain Eukaryota; kingdom Metazoa; phylum Chordata; class Actinopteri; order Anabantiformes; family Anabantidae; genus Ctenopoma; species Ctenopoma multispine. Next base: position 15,150,597 of record JAUYWH010000008.1, on the reverse strand, counting down.
CTCTCTTCCCTCCAACCTCCTTGCCTATCCCTCCGTGTTCTCCAGGGAGAGGGTGCAGTACTAGTGCTGCTGCTATGCTTGCCAAGAACAGATGTCCAAGAAATACCAGCCCAGTGAGAGAAAAAGAGTGAGACAGAGAGAGGAAGGGAAAGAGAGAGGAAGCACATGGAGGCAGATTAGGTGAACCGTAGGATCTGTCTATCCCGTCTGGAAATGTGGGATTCCATTCAGAGATTTGAAAACCTGTGTTGATAAGCTTATGGTTTTTGTGTTCCTACAACATTTGGGATTATTATTATTATTTTCACAAACAAAGTCTTAAATAGCAAAGGTTAAAATCTTAAAGTTGCTTCTTAGACTTACAGTAAATACAGAAATCACTGAGTGGATCTAATTTGACGGCTCCAAAAACCACAAAGAAACACAATCAAAAGTAAAAACCAACCAATATAAATAAAAATGGAAACATATAATTATATTGTGTTGTGTAGTGTTAATATAAATGCCCAGTGATGCATCAGTTCCTTTTGGAGTTTAATTTAGTGTTTTACTGACTGGAATAGCCAAAAACAATTAAACACTTTGGATAAAAGCACTATCGTTAACATGTTTATTTTGTATGATCATGTTGTTCTAGGTCCCTATGTTGTCTACCCAATCTCTTACTTCTTGTTTTCATCATCAAGTTTAGAATGTGTATTATATATAATATGATACAATTAAAGTAATCCCAGCTTCCCATAGGCAGACAGTCACACACGACAGTGTTAGTTTAAGCTGGCTACTGTTTAGGTAATACTCCGGATACTTAAACCTGTTTTATTCATGAGCTTCACAGGTGTGAGCAGCAAACCACTGAGCATTAAACCTATGGTCCATAAGAGACTTCCCTTTCCTGAATTTTTTTCTAACCCACTTTTGTCAAATCTCTTTTTTCAGATAATATTAGTCTAACAATTGAGGACCTTTGTTGTGGTAAAACAGGTTCTTGGACATTAATATACTGTATGTGTGCTGAGTTCCTGAAAATAAATGGCTAAACCTCTGTTAGCCATACTTTAAAATCCATTCACATTGTGGCTCTGCTAGCAGTATGCACCCCAAATCCAATAGCACATAGCAATAGAATAAGTGAGAAAAATGCAGTATAGAAAAAAAAAGAAGAGTGAGAAATCAGTAAGAGAGAAAACAAAAAAAAAGTGAGCCTGCTGTGGAACAAACCAGTGACCCAAGTAACCTGGGTTCCTCCCAGCAGATTATCATGGGCAACGTGTGATTAAGGCCAGCTTCATTAGCATAATGATTTCCCATCCTCCCTGTTCTCTCCCTCCATCCTGCCATTCGTCCCTCTTTTCCTCCCTCCTTTCCTGGGCCTGTTTTGTTAGCCACCAGCTCCCAATGCTCCTCAAGTACTTTAAGCTTGTTAATAATCATTATGGGTGTGCAGTGAAGTGGGGGAAAGGAATAATTACCTCACCTGAGCCAAACCAAATTAACCCCTTTTCATTTTTTCCCCTCTTTTACTGTTGTTGGTTACCCATTCCATATCCCCACCCACCCACGTCCTCGCATGCACACACAGACATTGTATTCACTGGGGACCTATTGAGGTTGTCTGTTATTAAGTGTTGAAATAATAAATGTTTGCACATGCCATTTGGTAACAGAAGCACTTGTTTAGATGAAATCTAGAGGATCCTGTTTCACAAAGCAGGAACGATGCAGAGTAAAATTCACAGCATGGCAGCAGGTCATAAATGTTAACTTAAATATAAAACGTGTCCTGCTGAAAAGAGAACTGAGTAAAATACAGTGTTGAGCTGTTAAATGACTCCACTTTGTACACCAGTCTACAAACAAATCAGTTGTAAGAGTTTTGACTAAATTAAGGTCACAGCTGTTAACAGTTTTCATGGACAGGACTTTGTGATCTTTCATTTTACTGCGACAACATTATAAAGATATAACATATGTTTTACATACTCAAAAATTCTTCATTGTGCAACCTTTGTCTAACCACTTGAAAATAAGTTAGAAAAACACAAAGACAACAGAAAAGTGCTACTCTGTAGACACTCGACTGTGTATGATGAAACACTCAATGTGTTACAGTAACAAGTGAACAAATTTATACAAGTTTCTGCTGAACATTTAATTCCCCGCAGTATTCTGTCCATCATGAATCCAATTTCCCCCTCTCAGCAGAGGGTAGACTAAAGACATATGTCTGTAATACAGTAATCTGATGCTCCAATAGAGATGGATTAGGGAGCATAAGACTTGAAAAATGTTTAAATTGTTAGGGGAGAGTGCTGATATTTTCCATATTTCACTGTGCGTACATCAAAATGACATAATCTTAAATGGGAGGAAACAGAAATGAATGCTCAGTGCATATTTCTCATTTGAGTCAGCTGAGAAGCCAAGGGATGCAATATAAGGCTGGCTTAACTGTATTAGGAATGTGAATAAAACCCAGATGTTGTTCTGCTATTTACTTCAAAAAGTGAAGTTTTCTGGCAAACTATGGTAATGAAAACGTTTTTCAAAGAGTCCACCAATAATGTAAAGAACCATTTAAAAAAGAAGTTCACAGTTAGTTTATTACAAAGCATCATAGAACTTCATAAAAAGACGAGCGCTTTCTGGCTAGGTGAATTACTCAACAACAGGACTATGGGCATCAAATAAGTAATTACTATAAAAGTTATATTCCTTTTATACCCAAAGATGATTTTGTAGTATAGAAGCTGAGGTCATCCTTCAAAATTCATAATTAATTCTTTCAAACCTAACATTTCACTTTACACACAATTTATTTAATTACAGAGCTTCAGACAGACAGATAATAGACAATGTAGTTTCCATGGGTACTCAGGGTGGGTATGTAAAGGGATGAAACACATCAAGCATGTTTAAAGGTATATTATGTGTAGTCATATGTACTCAGCAAACAGGATGCTTGTTTACTAAACATAAGCTATTAAAGAGTTGAAAAAGCCCCTGGAGCCCATCGCAGCTCAACTTTGCAAGACAAAACATCAGCTCCCAAAATGATCTCCCATAAGCACATTAAACATGGGTGTCTCCACTGGCCATCAATAACGGCATTCATGGGAGGGGTATGTAATGAAAGACTTTGAGTACAGAGGGATAACGCTACAAGCAGAGCCATCATCACTCAGGTGTGTGGTTGAGACGAAGGATCAAAGGCAGCCTTTGCCACTGGCATGCCTCTGCTGTGCTGCAGGCCCTGCTGCCAAAAAATCACTGGGTTTATATCAGGGAGGATAAAGTAAGGATTAAGAATAAACGAATGCTTGAACACACAACATCATTTACACAAGAAACAACAAGCTGGATATGTGGGAGGCCTTCTGTATTTCAATTTGAATACTCAGTCAGAGGGAGATGCTTGGAGTGAAAAGGTCTGAAGAGCAGCATACAATGCAATCAAAGAGCACTTTTCAACATGGATTCTTAAAAGCCTGCAGAGATGTGACGGTAAGTGACGAAACAAGGTATGGTGTTGAGACATTTGTCTGGTGTGGAAGCTGGTGTTCATCGATAGTAGCTAGAGCAGTGTCATGATTATAATGACAGTTCAGACCTCTCTCTGTTTTTTTTTTGTCATTTTCAGTCAGTGTTCTTGGTAATCCCTTATCAGGTCAGTCAGGTAAAAGCCAAGTTAGTGAAATGTGATTCAGTGTCTTTAGAGAAGAACAAAATACAACAGCGAGTGTTCATCATTAGTTCACATATATGTGGAAGAAGTGTGTATCTATCAGAAATAGAGTCCAGCTACACGCGCTGAGATCTGAGTTCCTCCTCCAACCCACAGCCAATCAACCACACTTCAGACTCATTCCCATTTCTCTCCCCATCTCTTCATCCAAGCACTAGCATGTTGTTTCACAGGCACAAGCCCATGTTTTGTTTTGTTTTCTCCCCTCTTTGTTTTTAATTGCTACCGTGGAGGTCAATTAATTTCACTCCCCCCTCTCTCTATCTGCAGCCCACACAGCTGCGACACTGTGCGTTGGTTAGCCCATCTCCTTCCAAGCCCTAATGCCACATCACTTCAAATGGATTAATCGAGCCACTTTGTTGTTTAATCTCGCCTCGGCAGAACTAGTGGGTGGGTTGGGCGGGGGGAGGGGGGGTGATTGCGTGTGGGAGGGGTGCGATCAGAGATGCACAGGCTTGTCTGTCTTTGTCGCAGACAGACGGACTGACGGGCAGACAAATGGATGCAAAGACAGAGGGATGGAGGGACAGAAGGAACAAATGATAGGCAGACAGAAGCATTAAAGAAGACAAGCAGCCAAGAAAACAGATGAGTCGGCAATGACTGACAGACACAAACAGGAAAAGAGACAAATGGTTGCAGACTTGTCACCTAATGTCTGTTTTAAAGGAACTTGTTTAATATTGGCATAAATATGACTTTATGTTGGTTCATCAGTTCAGTCATTCTTTCATCATTTCGTTGCAGTTTAATGTAATATGATTCTACCGCTGTGCTTATTTCTCTGCAGTACAGACATGTCTTACGTTGTCTTTACCATATATTTTTTGTCAAATTGATAAACACCAAGTTGATACATATGCACCAACAATCACTGGCCCACAGACAAGCATGTGCACATGCTTCAAAATATCACCTCTCCAGACACGTAAATACACACATGCACACACGTGAGCACAATTAAAGGTCCCTTTTGATGTTTTCATGCTTTCATGTTCTGATGACTATTTCATGGAGAAGGAGGGAGGCAGCATGGTTCAAACCTCCTGGCTACAAGCGCACAGACATACGCAAAAAAAAAAAAAAAAAAAAAAAAACATGCTGCCACCCTACCTCCATACTGACACACAAAACAACACAGATACACACACGTGTACACAGACAGCCTCCCAGCTACCAGTAGTGCTTTTCTCTCTTCTGATCTGCTGAGTCAGCCCGAGCCCCTTAAGACTCCTTGCCTCTCTGTTGCTAGATATCAGAGAAGAGAGAGAGTGCAGAAGGGGAGAATATGATGGGAGAGAGACAGAGGGTGTTGAAGAAAAGATACAGTTAGGGGTCAATCCACAGAGCCTTGTAGCTGCACCAGTAAGAAATCACTTGGCTGGCAAGGAGAAGAATGGAGGCCACTGCCTTGACACAGGATTCATAGTGTGCAACAAAGCCCTCCTTTGACATTTTGATTTTGTCCAGTTAGTTTTACTTTTCACTCGTCACGTTGTGTAATGGAAAGTACCTATGATACAGTACTGTAGGTAGTATAATAATGTCAACAGATTGTACAATTTAAAATGTCTTAGGGAGTACATTATAATTACATCTGTGCTTCCACCACAAATTAAACAGAAAATAAAATATGTTAAATTAAAGATGTTAAAGTTGTTGATCACTAAATCTGTGTTTAATGTACATATACTGTTCAAACTGAGGTCAGAGGCTGTTCAGAAGAGTGACCTCAGAGGACTGAAAAGGAGCTAACAGTCTTTAGATTGTAAATGTGTGTAACTATCTATCTGTATGTGTGTGTGTGTCTGGTTGTTCACATTAGACAAAGGAACACAGAGTGTGGTTTCCTCTGCTGTAAAAGCAAGGTATTGGGTGAAGCAGTGAATAAACGGTTTTCAGTTAGCCCTAAATGGGAAGTTCCTTTACTGATAAGGAGAGCCAGAGGTCTGAGAGAACGAGCAGGTGAGAGAGAGAGAGAGGAGAGAGAGAGAGAGAGAGAGAGAGAGAGAGAGAGAGTATTGAGTTGGGGCCACTCTGGGTTTCCACCAATGTAACAGTTGAGTAATTCCAGTGTTTCTATGACAAGAAACAACACCACCAAAATCAGGTCAGAAAGGCATTTCATGATAACTGGGTAAACAATTAATTTCCTCTGCTCATGGATAATCCTTTATTACACGAAAAACAGTGGTTAGATTATTAAATAGCCCCCCATAAAGAACCGTAACTTTCTAATCTGTTTATAATTAGCATTTCAATGAGCCTACACATTAATGTCCGACCTTCAAGAACTCTGACCCAGCTTGAATTAGTGCTAATATCCGATCATTGCTATATATGAAACTAGCCATGACCAAACAAATGGACCTCAGGTAGAGCTAATTTCTGGAGCAATTATCTTTTCATGTTGAGAGATTTAGCTGATTATCTGCACAATTTCACACAATTTTTTTCACTATGATTCTAGATGACATTACATTAAATAAATCAGTTTCAAAGCCGAGCCCAGTGCAGTGTATGTTCACATGGTATTTGTCCTAATCACGTAGAAATGCCCTAAATACCAAGTCAATGTCAACTTGACTGCACCTCATTATGTCCCACAGTGCCCTAGTGTTTAACCACAACATGATCGCATGTAAGTAGTTTTTTTTTTTTCTCAACTTTATTTATTCATTTGATATAATGATATTTGTTTATTTGCTAAAAAAGAATAAGCTTGAGCTTGTGAGTCATTGACCAAAGTATTCAGCTGTATTTTAATTGGCTTCTAACATCATAGTGATTGAAACACACTCAAAGACATTGATAGAAAACCCATTGGCTACAAATCCATTGTTACGAAATGGACTGGAAGTGTTTGGGTAATGCACTTATGTAGGACTCTTTTAACATTGTGTTGTGACACCCTGAAATTGGACTAATCTATGAGCCTGTCTGAATTAAGCCTAAATACAGTTATGCATCTGATAAAGGTGTAGCTGTATAATTACATTCAGTGTACATCAGGTTGTTAAAGACATCCTGTGGGCAGAGGACTAAAAGCAATCATTATAAGGTAAGTCAGAGGGAAAATTACTATAGCATATAGGAAGCTGCATGTGTGGTCCAAAGACACTGAGTCTAATGTCCCCATTAGAGCTTCTGACAAAAAGCACAATGACAGTTTGCACAAGTGGTATAAACAGTAGTTAGATGTGCAGGTGTAAGTGTCTTTTACAACTCAATCAAAAGCAGCTGACTGAGGAAAATGTGAACGACTGTAAGGTTATAGAACCTACAGAGGAAAATGATTTATATCATTGTCGAAATAGGCAACATATCACAGGGTTTCCACTGAAGTATCCCCCTTCAGCTTCACCCTCTGCTGTGTGGTTCTTCATATTAACAGATATGCATGACGGCAGCAGTCTGATTTCGCCTCTAGAAACACCCCCTTTCATTCACTGATTTGTAATAATGAGAACATTAATTGTAACGCTTTGAATTACTAATGCTTTTGATTGCCAATCTTATCAATCCCGCACAACACTGGGTAGATCAAATGAACACATTTCCTGTGGTGGGTCTTGAGAGAAAGAGAGAAAAAAATAAAAATAAAAGGCAGTTCATGAAAATTTGAAAGTTAGCAGTGAAATGAAAATGAGAGAAAAAGCACTAATTTAAGAAAAAGCAACAAAGGGGTTGAGATTTCCCACTGGGGTGCATGGTTTCTAAGATGCAACAATCTGATCCGACAGCTGATCTCTGCTCACTGATGCTGCTAAGTTTTAAACAAAAGTTCTTCAGTGTAAAAAACACAGTCATTTTAAATTAAGAACATTAAAAAAATCATAGATATTACTACACATTAAGCGTATACTAAGTTCGAGCACGAGTGAGACGACAAACATGAAGAAAAAAAAATAAGAAATTCAGTCACGTTAAACCCAATAAAACACTTCACTTACCCCTTTAAATAGGTTTATATACAGTACCCTATAAGAAGCTGAAGTGGGTGGTGGGGGAATCCACCTTGCGAAGAGATCATTTCAAAAATGCATCCTCATAAATTGTTATCCCATCCTCCACTCGTCCAAATGTGTATTTTTCTAATGCATGAGAGGCCATATTCAAATGAAGGAGGGGAAGACCTTTCACACACACGCCAAGCTATAATGGGGAAAGCTTAGCATAACTTCCGTCTGATTTCCAATGCAAATATTAGCAGTCAAGTTCAGTGTGTGGTTGCAGATTATAGTTTATCCCTCTCACACACCACAGAGTTCTTTTACGCTCTGGAAACATTTTTGCTTATCAGTGCAATGCAACGATCAACTCTCCTCACATCCTCTCAGTCCCTTGGAGACTTCAAGAGGGACTGGGGGGAGAGAATAAGACGATGACAGAGGGGCTGGTGGCGGGGGGTGTAACAGGAGAATGAGTGAAGGCGATGAAGAGGGAGAAAGAGAATTATCAGCATTCAAATGTAGTCAGATCCACCCCAAACTTCAGCCACCACCCATGATTATTATTTTTTTTTTCACTTCTTGTCTGAATCCTTAGTGCTTAAATCCTTAAATTAAACATCTTAATTGCTGTAAGCCTTACTATCAGAAAGGGAATTACAAAGACCTCAGAGGAGTCTACCCCAACCACCACCTCCCCTTCCCTAAACTCCCCTCTCCACTCCTAATAACATATCACATACTATTGTTTATGTAATTACACTGTGTGAGCAACAGCCCTCCCGTCTCCCTCTGCTCTTCTTGTGTGTGTAATTGTATAAAGGCAGCATGACTGATGAGTTCTCACATCAAACAATAGATGGAGCACAATACAGATAATTCTATTAGCCTATAAAGTTTTCTCATTGTGTTATCCAGAGATATGCATGAACCAATTTATTTATATATTTCCTCTTGTGCTTAGAGAATGATCCATCGATCTTTGGAACATCAACCGACTGCGTCGCTTCCAACGGTTTAGTTGAAAGTTGTGTTGTTGTTTTTTTTTACTTGATTATCTTAAACAATTACAGTTGTGTGTTGGAAATACAGCACCTTTCACAAACTTGACTATGGGCACACCACATAGAGAAAAAAAAATTACTTACTTCCCAGTTATCAGTGTGAGGTCAACCACATCCTTAGTAAGACTCTCACCTCCTCACCTACACGTCTAACCAGAGATGGGCGTGTGGATGCCAGGTTTGTTGTTGCAGTTAAGATGAATATCACACTTATTTTTCTTACACTGCAATATCAGTTGCATATATTTCTAATATTATGGTGTGTGATTTATACATTTTCCAGAAAAAAAAAAAGTAGACAGGTTAGCACTGAGTCAGATTTCTCTTGGAAGTCAGCCATGGGTGTCATTCATCTGAAGATTAGATGTGCCCTTAAACAACGGGGAGTGATGCATCAGTTAATAATAGATCAATAGGAGTAGAGTGTTTAGTTTTAGTTGAACTTCTGTTTTATACACTAACATTTAAAACCAGGACTGTGCCGCTTTTGTTAGCCTGTTTAGCACTAAACACCAGTGGGAGGGGTAAACAGAGAGAAGTGTGGCAGCAGAGCCAATTAGAAGTTGCTTAAGGTCAGACCAAGGCCCAAGGGAGTAGAGGAAACAATAAATAATTTGGAGGGTAAAAAGCAAAGTGTTGCCCAGTACAAAATGCACTGTTCTGTTTTTAAAGTCCTGACAATTTATTTTCTCAATGAATTATACATGTGAGACTCTGCTGCAAACATGCGTTGCCCAGCGAGGGGGAGATAATCTTCAATCTTTGTAAGTACTTCAACAATGGTGTATATGACAAACACTGGAAGAGATTTGTGCTGGATGGGGCCGTGAAGTGCTCCCTGTATTGTAACATTGCCCAGCAGCTTTGGAAAACAACAATCCGACTGCACTTATCCTCAGCCAATATTTACTCGTTGTTTCATGTTATGGGGAAAATAGTGAATTACAGTAACTTTGCAGTAACAGCAGTTTTTAACTGATGAGCACAAATGAGAACAATTTATAAATCGTGTAACTCGGGATTTAAATATTTAGTTAATTTAAATGGAATATTTTAACCTAGCTGCTACATTTTGTCTAAGTTTACACAGTGATTGGTAGAAGTTGTCTAGCTGCGAGCAGTAATCAGTTTTTAGACTCTAAGCTGTATCAATTGTGAATACAGGCAGAGTGAGTGAACCTGAAGAGCAGCTTTTGTATTTAAAGTTTTCAGCTGTGAGATTAAAAATTTCCAGTTGGATATATCAGTGGCAACCTTTCTTCAGAAGCGTACATATCCTTTTCAAGCCAAATCCAGTCACGCAGAGCCATTTGCAGCATTCTACTTTTCCCTATTCTTGTTTTCCAAAACATTACTCTTGCAAACTCTAATGCGTGCAAATGCAATGACTCAAGCAGGCTGCATTTCTCTCTCTCTCTCTCTCGCTCTTTCTTTCTCTCTCTCTCTCTTTCTCATTCCTTTTTTTTTTTTCCCCTCACGCTCCCTCTCTCTGTGTTTAGAAGGCGGTGAGTAAATCATATGGTCAGGCTTGTGCAAAGCCAGAAAATAATGGGATCATATTCCATTCTCTTCCGCCTATCAAAGTTTCATAGAAAAGCAAAAAGCTTCTAGTTTCAATACCCAGGAAATTCTAAAGACTCTGACAAATCAACATCCCTTGACAGCTACATAATGTATGGCTTTTAGTATCTAGCCTGTGAAGCCCCATCTCAGCCAACGATAGCTACACCGGCTTACCTACACATACTGCCAACAACACTTGATTGAGGGAAAAGGGTTGGAATTTAGTTTATAGTGTATGAAAAGTACTGGAAAACACAAGTTAAACAAAGGACTTCTTCTTTTAAGCTTTGATGAAGCTGGTAGATTTCACAACCTAAGTTTTTTTTTTTTTTTTTTACAACGTAATGAGTGTAGAAAACAGCCTCATGAAAATTCAGACTCGTGTCATCTGAGAATCTGAAACATCACAGCATATACTTTTGATGTGGCACAAACATTGTTTGTCTGTCATGTCAAAAACTACTTTTTGAGTAGTTCCAAAATGTTTACAATTCTGTCTTGATATCTCTATGTAAAATACAACCGTTTGGCTTTAAAATAAGAAGTGATATTCAGCAGAGATGCTGACTAATAAATAGCCAGACAGACTCCTCCAAACTTCAAAATCACCAGAAGTGACAGCTCCTTCCAAACCCAACTTGTCTTTTTTTTTTTGTCTGAAGTGTGTTTTCAAGGACATCTGGAAAGCAACAATGACTGCAGAAAATGTTACAATATCTTTGGACTGTTGCACTTTTCAACAGCTGTGCTGCACATGCCGCTGCATAGAAATTTTACGATAATCATAATATGCCTGTAAAAGTTCTACTGTATACACACGATGCTGCATGATGATGGTAGACAGGAACTAAAATAAAGAACACGTGCACACCAATCTACAACTATACATTAGGTGAGACATTTAATTTAAGTCTCTATATAATTTAGTATGTCATAGATACCGTACATCAGGGTCTCGCTCTTTACTCATGCGCACTCCCTCTAATCCAACATTTCCTAGGGTCAAAGTGGAAGTGAGTCGAAGCCATTTTCAGCATGAGCCCTCTATTGCACAGGCCCTGATGGGGTTGATTAATCCTCAGCAACTATGGTTTGTCTTCTACAGCTGAGTGAACAACTTCATTTCAGCTGATGAGTTCAAGCTCAGGTCAAGGCAGTCGTCATCTGTGACATTACAACAGCCACACAATGAGAATTAATTTCTCTCACTCTGAAAACAACTACATGCTACTGGGACCTGGCTTTTGAGGCGTATTTCAATTAGGATCAAACAACTCAGAAAGGAGTTATATGCTGAAGTGATATCGCTTTGTGTGCACACTGATTTTTTTTATTCTTTTATTTATTTATTCTTTTTTTTTTTTTACTTTTTGTTTAGTCTTCATCTGTCTTTGGTAATGTTGGTCAAGTGTAAACAATGATGGCTTTTTTCCAGACCTTCTCTGCATTTGACAGATGATTGTTTGGAGTCTGCTCCTCTGTAGTTTCCAGCTCTGAGAAATGAATGTGCTGAACACAAACAGGTGAAGCAATCTGCAATACTCATTTTTGCAAAAAAGTGGCGCCAAGGAAAGCAAACTTCAAGTAATGTTTGTCTTTGTTTCTGAGACGTTCCATTCTGTAGTATGGGTTCCATTTGCATCAAATATTACCTCTGCAGAATCAAAGAAAAATAAAAACTATTTTTTGATTTCTGCATGGTTTGCCATCTGTTACCATACATCTGAATTCTACATCTTGAGGCTCTGAGGCATCCACTCACTTTCTTTCTAATTCACAACCATTTATCTTTTTTTCTCTGTTTTCCTCTTTGCAGTCAGTCATATAAAATATGCCCAACTCTGAGCTGGCCTCTCAAGCATCACCAATGTGCAGAAAGTTCCATCAAAATATTTAAACATAAGCAAAATAAACCTTGTGTCCTGAGCCTTGTGTGAACTTTTAGTTTGAGTATGTTGACATGATAAAGTCTTTCCATGCCAACAGAGCAGTGTTAACACAGGGAAATACCGTGAATTTCAACAACACTTATTTATGGACACACACATACACACATATAGGGTTATGCAGACTGAAGGCATGGAGAAATGAAGTGACTTTTAAATGGGTGAGCATTAATAAATCAGTAGAGCCATTCAATAGACTATGTCCTGTTTCCACTCAGTGCCTTTTCCACCTGTCTGCTGGCACTTTGACAAAGAGAGTCCTAGAATTATTACAAATATTTATTAGTTTGAATATATAGCCCTGACATAGGTCTGCATTATGGTTATGGTTTCAGGAGTAATAGAATCTGTGCAGATTGTGATCTGGGTGAATTAATGAATTGTTCCAAGAGGCTGATGTGTATTGAAGGTTCACGTGATGTGTGAGAATTAATTTCACTGTTTAGCACAGAAAGACATATTGTAAAATGGGCTAGAGGTGTCCCACGATGTATGTCACAGTAAGCGTTATCGTGAGCGTTATGATGAAACGTCACTGTCCATGAGGTTTGAAATAACACTATGTGTTATCTTTGCTGGGGAATATTCATTGCTGCAATTATTCAAACCGGCAGAGATTGTGTATATGTGTAGTGAAGAGACGATATGGTCTATGAAAAGTTATTCACAACTGTCTGTACATAAATCAGCATCACATTATGAAAATAAACGCACAGCTACATAAAACCTCACAGTTGATAAGAAAAGCTACCCACAAAGTGGTAGAGAACTCAAGATGCACTGTAAACAGATCGCCATTTCAGAGCTCTCCAAAGTTAAACCTGCTTTGATAAAGTTTCCATTCGGCTTTCGAATCTACACTTCATATGAGTGAAGAAGAAGAGAAAAAGATTTGTTTAAGATACAAGAAAAAACAGTCCAGAAGTTGTCAGAATTGAGACGATAGAGTACATGTCACCCGTGCTCTATCTACAGTACCTGCACTTGCATGAAACACGAGTTAAGCAGAGCGAAGACAAAGAGCTTGTCTCCTTCAAGCATGAAGGAAGACAGAGAGAGAATATGTAACCATCCTTAAGTAATTTTATTTACTGGCCCTGGCTCCTGTGCACTTGGGGTAAAATCTCTAGGCTCTCTCCCATCTATTGAACAAAACTCAGCAAATTGGTACCTCAGGTTTATTTCTCTTTGAGCTCTCTCACCTGGGAGTCGGGGGAAGAATTGCCTTGTAGGCCTGAACTGCAAACAGCTTTCTCTCTGATCTGCTCCCTTCGCCCTCACACTGTTTGAACTGTGTTTTCCCCTGGCATTCTGGGAACCGTTTGCTTTCTTTCTCTGTGTTGAGAAAGAAAAAGGCTGTGTTCTTCATACATTTTTTAAAGTCTGGTGTGTGTTCCCTCATGCAGACCCAAACACACACAGTCATACACACTTTCTGCTCTGCTCTCGTTGATGCAGGGAAGTTCTGTCAGTACGTGGACGTCAGGTTTTTTTAAAGCCAAGGTCCACTGACTCGCCCCAATTTGTAAACAAGTTTGGACGACATGAGCGCATTAGTGTCGGTTCTCTGTAAATTCAGTGTTAAGAAATGCCGAGTACGTGTACAACACGGTGCTTTGATGAAGCTGTCATGGATCAATAATTCATCACAACTTTTCTCGGCTATACAGGCATCTCAATAAGTTTCTAAGCAAAACAGAAAACAATCAAATGAAAGCAGAAAGATAGGGGAAAAAGGAAACACACACACCATGTTTATATTTAATGGCTTTTTTGCTTTTGGAAATGCCACATCACACTTGGTCAGCATGTTTAGACAGGACCATAGGAAGGAAGGAGGATTGAAGAGGGAGGGGCGGGGTGAAAAACAACTTGGTACAAGCACCTCTGGTTTGTTCTCATTTTGTTATTTAGCTCCATGAAGAACAAATAAAATGCTTTGGCCACCATCTTGTGGTATTTCCTGCTAATCCCCATAACCTCCTGCTCGGCAGTGGTGCTGGTGGTCTCCCTGTGTGTGTGTGTTTGCATGTACATATGTGCACCTGTGCGTGTGTTTCTGGTGTGTGTGGCCAAAATCTAAATTCATGCCAGGACAGCAATCCGGTCTGAAAACACAGCTCCTAATCCTTTAACCTTCAGAACAAGAGGAGAGGGAAAAACAGCTGAAGGGCCTCGTGTGGCGAAGCAGAGGGAGAGAGACAGACACCCAGCTAAGACCAGACCAAACCAGAACAGGGGGCCACTGATATTCATTCACCCCCTGCCCCCCTTTTCCTCGAGGCAGGAAAATGGATTTCTATTTCTGGTGGCTTGATATCGCTGATCATGGTTCATAGCCTCCTTTCAGGGCCTGGAGTTAACATCACGGGCTGATGTCAGGATGCGAACACTGATCAGAGCCAGGGAGATGGGTCCTGATGGCCTTCCAATCTGCCAAAGCTGTGATGGCTGCTTTGCTGATACCATCACAGTAAATTCTATCACTGTCACTCTCTGTTTCTATCCAGAAGCACTCAGAGTATGTGTTGCCACGTCTTAGTGTGTGCATTTGTGTGTATGTGCCTTTTTTCAGCTGTCCATGACTGACACGTTATCTGATGGCATTGTGCTCTATGCTGTGTACTGTAGCTTAACCTCGATGATGCCTTTTCTTTGAAAACTTGTGAGTGGGAGTAACATGTGTGATGACTAACAGGAATATGAGTAATACGATCATAAAAAACAAAATATTTCAAAATTATACTTAATTTCTCACCTAAATTTACTCTTGCAGCCTCAAATTGTTCCATTCACATCTATGCGGCAAAGCTTAGCAGGATTCACGTGTCTAAAATTGCAATTCTCCATCATTTCCCCTGCTTTTAGAAGTCCAACCTGCCTCTCCTTTGGCTGTATTGATATATATACTAAGGGATAATTCCTGACAATAAATAAATAAGCTGTTCCGCCTACTCTTCTGTGTCTTTATAGCCCCCAGCATATTCCTGGGGCCTCACTCTGGCAAGGGAAATACATAAACAACAAAAGATCTGAAAAGACTTAGCCAGGGGCACTAACTCTATACACACATACGAACAGGGGCAGACACACACAAACCAATGCATCACATATGCAGATACAGGCAGTCACGTGCATGTGCAGAGCAATATACCTGTAAAAACCATACGGCAGTCAACATCCCAGCCTCCATGCACACAGTGGGAAACGGTCAGCAACCAAGTGTGTTTACTGTAATCAAAAGCTGCTACATTTAAATCCTATGATTTATTAGAAAAAAGGCAGTGACTCATGCTCGTTTAACCCCTTTTTTCATACTGTTCTCCCAACTTCTGCTGAACTACTAAACTGTTTGTCCAGACATTTCTTCATACTGTTCAATTATAAATACAATTATAAATAAAACATTTGAGTGTGTGTGTGTGTGTCTGTGTCTGTGTGTGCGATTGGAGAGGTTGGTGGGGGGTTGAGGCACAACATGTGTTGTGTGTGCAGCTGCTGACTTTTTGATGAACGTTTCTTGTTCTTACTGCTCTTTAAAATCATATTATTTTCTCACTGACTTATAATCAAGCTGATGAAAATCAATTAAAAATATCCTAAACATCTGTTGACACCCCTACAAATGTCTGATACGTCTCTAAAAGTACATTTGTCCATTTGTTTATGTCAGTTTGCTGATTTTATCAGCCACATCACAGTGTTGATATTGACCGAACTTCACTGAACAATTGAGTAAGTGGAGTTTCACTTTGATAGGCGGAAGATATCTTCTTCTGTCATGAAAAACATATGCAAATTGCATTACAATGAGAGAAGCACACCTCTCGTCTTAAATCACAAGACGTGAATGTAAACTTGTGTACACTGGTCCCAGTAGACAAACATAAACACAGATGCCTGCAGTACTTGTGAGTGTTTCTTACTCTTCAGAACTGGTACCGTAATATGTTCCCCATAGGAGAAGCAGAGAAGGAAACAGATACTTTTCAGTGGAAGAAAAAAATCACATAAGACTAACTTGCTGATGAGTAAAACTGTATCTGAAGAATATTTAAACAAACGTCACATCCTATGAACCAACAAAGTATCAGCAAAGAGCAGAGCTCAGCATGGGCTATTAGTGCACGTGCCAGTGCAGAAGAAGGTTCTCCTTTGATTTAAGTTGATCCTTGTTATCATATTCACTTTGCACACCATTGCACACTGCACACTCTGGATGTTCAATATAATTCACAATAAAAACAGATAAACAGAATGTTACTTTCACTGGTCTGGTAGGCCGTTCCATACAGTGCATTACATTTCCAGGGGCAGGCAGTTTCCCTCATCCTCCATACCATTAGGGCCATCAATGTCGACAGGATCAATACCTGTGTTTTGGCCTCAGTGCCCCTGCCAGAGATAGCATGTCACTGCTGACAGACAAATATCAGCGCTTTGCTCTGTGACAGAGGGGAAATCACAGTACTTTTTCGTTAAGATCATCTAACATGGTATTGATTTGCCCTGTGCTAATCATACATCAGAGGTGAATAAATGGCTCAGAGGCAAACGCTCCATTGTTCACGATTGGGAGTTGTAATAAAAAACAGAGACATTTCTTTTATTGCTTGTAACTCGAGGCTAGTCACATAATCGTGCCTTGATGGGAAAAGGTCTGGTTAAGATCGAGGTCCGTCAAAGTGCTGTCGGTACTTTTTAGTGATGATCCCGTCGACTGGGGCAGATCTTGATTGGAGGTGTGTGTTTGGTGAATGTAAACTAGCCAACAACACCCATATTACTATTTAACATAAAAGCAACAGCACTATTTGTTATAGTAATACTACTTATGCCATAAGAATCAAGCATCAGTGGTAATGCTTTGGTAATTTATACACTCACATCAAACATCACTCACATCATATTCAATTGTATAACCACTACTTTACGACCATTCCTGGTGCCCTGTGGTACTGTTAAGTAGAGAGCCTTCCACATCCCCTCATTTAAACCAGTCATTCAAACCAGTCAAGACATCGCAGCAAGCACAGTCTGCCAGCTGAACACCACTGATTTCTCCTTTATGATGTTTGCCACAAGCAAGTACATATTGAAGACAGCTACCAGGAATTCTTTCAGACGTAGCCAGTGTCTAAATACCTGATGGGCACCTGAGTCTACAAGAGCACTCTATTTCCAAGATACACTGTTCTGATTTAAAACAAGTCATTGTGTTATCCACATTCTGGATCTTTGTCAATAAGTTACAATCCTCTGAGCAAAATCAAAACAGGAAATATTTCAAATCCATGTTTTTTTTTGCAAAAACACTTAAAGCTATTTCCAAAGCAGTAATCCAATGAATCCACTCTACTGCTACACATTTCTTTAGTGCTGCTAAAAGCTATGTTATGATAAAGGTTAGAAATCAATGTGTTGCTATGTGGAGAAGACGCAATAATTATATGAGATCCAGCAGTTCTTAATCTCTTGTTTCCTTCCATCTTTTTTTTCTGACTACTCTGTTATCTGCACTATTCTATCAAAAACCACTCTGATAACAGACTGGAGAACTCAATTGACCTTGACTGGATGTAGACACTTGAGGAAAAGAGGGCAAAGGAAATGATCTTACTGTCTGTCTGCCCATCTGTTTTCACAAACGTCACCTGAGGAAGTAGTAGGAGGGTTACAATTAACAATAGTGTGGTTGGTTAGCCACTGATGTGCATTTAATGGGAATTTGTATTTCTTGATAAGTTTTTCCAGATGGAGAACACACAGTGTATGCATGTCTCTTTTCATCTATGGAAATGAACACTGTAATAGGTGTCAACAGTACAAACTGTTCTGTGTTGAGTCATACACTCTTTTATACACATAGTACACATAGCTTAAATGAATTCAGTTCTTCAATGAATGCGACTTTTTATAACATTTTTAATGTGTATTTTTTGCTAAGATTGTTTTCAAGTGTTGATTTCATCTTTATTTTGCAGCAAGTAGTTTCTGGTACTTTTGAATTGTTTTGGTGTATACTGACAGTCCTCCGTATATTGTAATACAACCAGCATTGCTTCCCTATACAATTCTAATGTAATAGAAAACGCGTATAGTCAAAATAAGTAATAAATTAGATTCGTTTATATAGTTTATAACAACCTGTTAACACAGATTCAGAAGGGAATGACTTGAAGTGTCTGCTTTCTAAGTAGACAGGATGCTATGACTCTTACAGAAGCTGGTGGCTGTGTATACAAAGAAAAGTGTCTAATACAAAAATCACAAGCCCTTTGCCTCAGACACACAATAATGGTTCCCCTCTAACAAAATCGGCTGACCAGTCATATTCATGCTATGAATAAATAAAATAAACATGCATCACTACAAATCTGGGAAGCACAGTATTTGCCAATTTAATCATCGAATTTTAACAGAAGCTGCAACACATTGCATAAGCACTCAAGACTCCTGGGACAGTTGCAAGCTTGACCAACTGCCAATAAGTGGTTGTGCCTAATGTTCAGGAGCCATTTGCCTCATATCTGATTCCTTTGCTTCATATCACACAGTATAAGGCACACACAAGGCATACAGTATAAAGCCTGTCTCTCTCCTTTGGTCCCTGGATAATTAACTTGGCTTTGTGGTGTACAGAACACATGCACATCCATTTCTAATTAGTGACATACAAGATCTACCACTACTAAACACAATATTTTAGAGCAGCTTAGTGATTTTCTCTAACATATACCTATTGTAGGTAAGTCAACAGTGCCAGTGGACCACTGCTAAATGAATGTAACTCCAAACATGCCTTGCAGCACAGTTTCTAATGGTTCCCTTCTCTACATGTAAATGACCTCCTGTCCTGGATCTTTGATTGCAGATCAATGGCTGTTTGCTTTATTTCAACATTCGGCGGCGGTGAACCACAACGCCACAGGGGCAAATGTTGAACAGAGAATTTACAGGTTTGCTATCGAGCACTTTGAAACAATAAAGCTGCTAGTGAGCTATTAAACAAACGAGAGAATAAAGTGGCTGCTGCAGACCGAGATTAACACGATAGATACCACGTCGAAAGGTGTAATTATTCTTTACTGACACAAACGTTTAGCCCCCAGAGCGGAACAGTGTTTACCACAAATACCGCCACCATGCTTGACCTAATCATGGGCTGAGATTTACCTGACTGCATTTGAAATGTGTTGCAGCTGATTTGTGTGTCAGAGCTGATATTTTCGAGTAATCAGCTCACTGTACCACCTGATTTAGTGCTGGATCAGACAATATTTGGTTAAAACTTTGACATTTTGACTATAATTAAAACACTTAAAATGGCCTGTTTAAATACACAACAATGCATTTCATATGACAGAATGAAATGAAGAGTGTATACAAAGCAATACAAAGGATTGAACATGAAGGATGGCATCAGAAGATAATATGTGCATTTGTTTCCATTACAAACATGAGCTGTCGTAATCTATTTCACAATGCCGTCGTCTTCTTTGTTTGTTTTGCATTTAACATACAGCACATGGAAAATCACTTTATGTTTGTAGTGACAGGAGACACAAACTGCATATAGAGAAACGACCACTTTACACTTCAGTTAAAATAAAAATAATTGCTTGAGTCACACAGCACATAATCATACTTAATTCTGGACAGAAGTGTATAATTGCACAATGAGGAACTTCACAAGCACATACATCAGTGGACATCCAGACCAGCAGCAACAATACACAACAGATTTAGACATTACTGCCAAATCCTGAAATAGAAATATGGCAATCTCTATATTGTCCTGCCAATGTATTAAAGCCATGAGCTGCATTCAAGGTCTTGATCATGTGTGTGATTTGTCTGATTTTGTCTATGCATTTGGTGTGTGTGTGTGTGTGTGCGTGTGTGTGTGTGTGTGTGTGTGTGTGTGTGTGTGTACTGTAATGCACTATTCACACCATTGATGTGCATGCTTGTGAGTGTATGTTGCACACAAGTGCATTCATGCACAGATGTGTGTGTCAGGTCATGTGTGCGTGCACATGCATGTTTGTGCACTAGCTGGCATGTCAGCTGATGTCCTCAGTAATCCAGCAGTGGGCCTGTTGTGGATTAGTAGAAGGCTCCAGGGGATGGGAATCCCATTCCTGTTTACAGCTCTCCCTGGCAGTAAGAAAAGCAAAGATGCCTTCTCTCTGCTGCCTTCACACCAGTTGGAGCCTGAAGGTGTGTGTGTGTGTGTTTTGTTAAAATTATGTGTATGTGTGGACTACTATATTTATATCTAATGGTAAATTCATCTTTCTCCCAGTCTCTGATCCTTATAATGGTGTAGCACAGTGTCTTGCAAAGACGTTAATGGATTGGGTTGTTTGTTTAATTGTGTTATCGTGTGGATTATATGGTGTGTGTGATCATTTAACACACAGGGGTGTTTTTATTTGGCATAATTTATACACAGTACTGTCTTTGTTTTGTCAACATAAAAGCTGTGTTGATATCTCTCCAAATAAGGAGAGATACAGTATAAAAAATATGATATTGTTCTATATAATTATTTTTTGTAAATAATATACAATGTGTCTTATGTTTTCTTTTTTTGTTTCAATTCTGTAAACAGTTTGAACAGTCAAGGCTGAGTGATAAAATGAGATCAGGTAACTCTCTTTTTTCCTTCTTCCCCTGAAAAATATCAGTATATGCTCTTTCAATTGGTAAGAAAGAAAATATAGAAATATCACTTTGGCAGCATCTTAGAGACACTCCTAGTAGAAACATGTTGTAGATGTTTGGTGGCATTTATATCACATCTAGTGCAGACACACACACGAGCCATTACGTGGCAACAACATGAAATCTCATCACGATTGGATTTGTTTTGAAGTCTCTGGAACACCATCCAACACAAGGGCTGACCTCGTGAACCTTGAGATACAACCTTGCCTTCTCCCCAGTGACAATTTAAATGCCACCTTTCTTCCACCCAGAGTGAAAGAAAAAAACACTCTGTGTGTGTGTGTGTGTGTGTGTGTGTGTGTGTGTGTGTGACTGGAACTTGCAACTCGATAGTACAACAAAAGAGCTGTGGTGGCAAGTCCTCACGCAGACATTATATGTCAGCATCACAGTCATACTGTTAGCTTGTCCCAACTGTACAAAGCCATCCTCATTCAGGGTACCTAACCAAGGTCAGCCTGGATTAGCAGCTAGTAACCCTATCAGGTCCAGCACAATGATTACAAAGCCCAGTGACACTGGCTGTCAGCAAACTCTTTCTAGTCAACCCTATCTGCTCGACCCTTGACTACAGAGCCACCGGAGACGGTTAGTCCATTTTAAATTGTTCCCCCTTTGTGTCTCTCTTTATTTCCTCCCTTTGATTTTCTGCGACTCATTTGGTTCATCAATCAGCTAGTCTAGATGTGTGCGTGTTTGAAACCCATGCTGCACATAGTTCCTATAATATTTGGATTTTTTTTTCCTCTTTGTCTCCCCATGGCCCATTCTTTGCTTGTTACTTCTGAGGCCAACAGCTATCCCACCTAAACCCCCCGCCCTCTGCTTTGGAGATGAATGAACCCTGTAGCTTTATGTTGTACACCATACGAACTACACACCAGAACTGTTTTCCCAACATCCATGTCAGTTACCCGCATGTTAAACAAATCAAAACTAAAGAAAGTACTGCCTTGTGATTTTGTTAAAACATCACAAGGCAGAAAAAAAAATTGATAAACAAGAACAGGAGCAACAGCAGTGCTAGTAGCGTAGCATATTCGAGGCAATGTGGCAACCGATGTTCTCCACTTCAGCACATCAGAGGCATCCCTGCTTCAGTCGCCCTAAAGGTACCCGTTTACAAAGTGATAGGGCTTAGGGTTTTTAACTCGGGGCGAGGGGCTGATTTGAAACCCCCTCTGCTGCCAAGCACATGGACGACTGCTGATTAGAAGAGGGTTGGCAGCAGTGGGCAGATGCCAGGCGAGAGAGAGAGATGACGGCCTGTCGCCAGTCTGCCACCCAACCCCTCACTCCGCTAGCTGCTCCCTCCCCTACTGACCCCTCCCCTATTGTACAAAATAAGACCAGCAATGTTTCAGTAAAACAAAAAAAATGAATTGTAGTGGTGCTTTGTATCAAAATTCAGAAAATGTTACATAGCTCACCCACGCACAAACATGAGCACACAAACACACTGCACCGTGTACATGTTTTGGATACCGAACACAGCTAAACCAGCCCACAGAGGATGAAACAGTTGAGTTTTTTGGATTTTTAAAATTCTGGAGTTTTAAAATTCAGGAGTGAAAGTAGTCATGTGGTTATTACACTCCTTAATCAATGCAAAACTGGGACTTTGTCCGGCAGAAATGAGTACTGTACCTTGTACCTTGACGGTAAAGCTACAAGAAGTCAAATAGACAAAAGCAGTTTTTTCAAGGTGGACAAACTCAATGTACTGTTCAAATAAGTCACAACAACGTGGAGGCAGTAGTTACTGTGAACAATGGCCAGGCTGTGGCTTTAATCATGCTGTTGTTTTCCCGACCATATTGATTTCAGGCCAGCTCAATATGACTACATAACTAGTCCATTTCTCTGCTACACCACTGCACTGTTAGCCATGCACCTACAGGCGTGCATAGTTAGAGTGATAGACAGACACACACATGCATTTACACATTTATCCAGTTCCATCTAACAATGGCCCCAAATGCACCTAAACACTTCGATACTCCAGTGAAACACATAGGTTTAAAAAGTACAGCAACAGCTACATTGCAGTCATTCGGAGTATGAAAAAATTCAAATCTCATATGTGTAAGAAACTAAGATCATGACATTAAAGCTATTCAATTTAACTTCAGGCAATTTACTGTACTCTTTACAATAAAAAAAGGTTTACAGTTACCATCATCAAGTAATACTGTATAAGTAAGTCTGCTTGGTGCTACATTATTCAATGCTAAATTCTGTAGGGAGGGAATAGATAACAAATCAATAGCTGTTTCCTTCACTTATGAAGAAGGCATTTTTCATAAAATGACAGTTTCTAACAGTTTCAGGATGATAAGTCAAGAAAACTGCCTAAACATGCAGTATGTGTTGTTTGTGTGGTATTTTTAAAACTCATTAATCATATGAATTATAACAAAACCTTATTTATACGCAGGGTGGAGGGTATCAGTACGTCTGACTCTTCCTTTTGTCTGTTTCTCTGTCTGACCTGATGCTTTTGTGTTGCTTTACATCTGCCTGTACTCTCCATACTGACCTCACCTGTCTGCCTCTCAGTCTGTCTCTCTGTCTACCTTGTCTTTTTGTATGTCAGTCTCTTCACTTCCATCTCCATCACGCTGGGAATATCTCAGAAGCTCCAGCGTGTCTGAAACTGAGACCTGGAATGTACTACTGTGGAGTTCAAAACACACACACACAGTTAAACACCTTAACAGGCCAACAGGTGCACTTTCACGCTGCCAATGTGCATATGCGTCAAATACATTTACATGCACATGCTTACACACTCACTGTTATCAATTATATACACTTACAGACACATAGAAGGGAAAAATAAAATTAAAAAAAACACACAGATAATTTTTACACACACACACACACAGTTTATGTTTCTCACTCACCTTAATGCTACAGTTCTGGTGGCTACCCTATGGCCTGTGTGTAGAGGAGACAGTGCCCCCTGGTGTGGGCCAAACAGAACTCCCAGTCAACCATATCTTGTCCCAATCTACACTGAGAACAGTTATTTACTTTTCTGGGATTGATTAGTCCTGTCTGGAAACAATGAACTGCCAAAATGTTCCAAAAACCATGCAAACTATTTCCTGAAAAGCAGGAATGAAAATTAAATAATTGAGGATACAGTAAATGCTTCATATATTCCAAAACACAAAACTTTCTTGCTCCTAAAAATGTTGAATTTTGCAACTATGGTAAATATTTTGCAATATAACCATGCATATCCATATAAGTGGGCACTTTTTTTTATTTCACTGCTGTGCTGTTGGTATTTACTTGGTATAACAAAGTACTTAACTAATGTTGAGAGCATTGTCCAGTTCCAGAAATCACATTTTGTAATACAAAATATTAACAATAGATGAAAATATTTCATTTGCTCCCACATATGTAATGTGACTTAAAATGTATTACAAGATCATTTCCTATAATGTCAATCTCAGCAACCAGCCTATTTTTCATATCATATCAAAATATATTACTATATGTATCACAGTATACAGTCTCTTCACGGCTTTATGCAGTTGTTTATTGAATGATATGTGTATGTCAGTGACATATTTTTTAACTAAATAAAGGTCACAATTAGACTGGAACAGTTCTTTTAAAATGTGGTTTATTTTATTTGCTGTAAATGTAAATGGTGCTTAATAATGTTTAATTGATGTTTCTTCTGTACTTTTTAAAATTATATGTATATATATATATATATATATATATATATATACACACTGATACAATATGTTGTGATACTTGTAAATGATGCTAGAGCTCATATTAATCATAACACTGTCATCCCTACTCTCAAAGTAACCTAAATTGAGTGAAGGCGGGATTCAAATACGGGTCTTTAAAGAATATTATTTATTCATGAACAAAGCTGCAATGTATATGGATCACAAAGACTCTTTTGGTACATTACACTCCATGCATGCATTTAGCGGCTGTGAATAAACACACATTTCTACTAACAGACAAGCGAAATTGTGCCTTTTTAAATTGTGCTGTTGTTGACAACGCCGCCAGACCCAGACTGCAGTGAAGGAGCAAGCACCTGATGGATGGACAACTTCAATGGGATGAATAGTGATTACTGACTCTTAGGGCCACTCTACGTCCCAATAGCTGGCACCTTGACTGCCCGTTCAAAATCCGCTGTCACAGTTTCAGGCTTCCGACCTTTTCTGTAATCACGATAATAAGGCTATAACCAGTTTTACATGTAGAGTCTAAAGGCGCACACGATAAACGCACAACGGCGCGCGGACAGGTGAATGAGCCACAACTGTCAAACTCACCCAAAACACGCTCTAACAGCGCTTCTGGTGCCTGTGGCGTCAGTGAACAGACTGCCCCCTCGTAAAGCGACAATTACCCACCACCAGCAGCTTTATTATTCCTGATGAATGTAATAATAATAGATGTGTTCATAGGAGGCGTGCTAAGTGGTAGAAATAAAAAAAAAAAAAAAACTTGGTACGCCTCCCACAGGTCAGAGCGAGCACTGCCGGAGGTGTGCGCACACTCGTGTACATTCATGTATGTGTCCCCGCGTTAGATCGCTGGACTGACGGAATAACCGGCTCTGACGGGACAGCACTGGTCATTTTATACTCCCTCTCTTTCTCTATCTCTCCCCTCCCCTCTTGGCCAAGTTTTGATCAGATAGACGCCGTGCGCCATCAGCGTGACCCCCACAACAACTCAAATAAACAAGTGCCACAAAAGACATTTAGTGAAACAGATCAACTGATTTTCTAAACTTTTTTTCTATTCCCCTTCCGGTCACTCTATTTGTGTCTCGCAAATAAAAATAAATCGATGTATTGTTCTGTTTTCAACCATAACAGAAATAAATAAATTGAAATTAAAAGAGAAAAAGACTAACCGTGGATGAATTAATTACATCACTAACATATCATGTGGGTAGAGCTGTCTTTTTATTTCAATTGAACATGTTATAAAAATGTCACTCTCAGCTACAGGAGTCTCGTTTAAAAGGACTGCTCCTACTTTTTGCAGTGTGGAAGTCTCGGTTGTGTTGCGAGGCTCCATTTCTACGAGGCAGAAAGGGGCGGGGATGGGATATTCAGATGAGCCGGAGTGACAGCTCCAGTTTCTCCCAATGCTCTGTGTGTCTGAAACTCCACTGGCTCCTTCCTTCCCTAACTCCTCACTTCATAGAGCTGCGTACTAAAAACATCGGACGCTAGGGGATCAAGACGCATGCCACATTGCCTCTATGTGGGCACTTTAACAGGTCTTTCGGGGTTTTTTCCCAATAAGGGGGCTGTGGTGGGAGGACTTTTTATTTTTCTTGTCTGGTGACTGTTTGCACGGCTGATTATTGAGTTGATTGTTTATTATTTTGGCTGTTGTTATCCGCCGCCCAGCGCGTTTTTTCCTTTCTTTTTGGAATCGGCGACCTACACCGCGCTCTCCAATGTCCTATCCTCAGGGTTACCTCTACCAGCCTCCGGGTTCTCTGGCTCTTTATTCGTGTCCGGCTTACGGGGCCTCTGCTCTGGCTGCTCCACGAAATGAAGACCTGGCGAGGTCGTCCTCCGGCTCAGCCTTCAGCCCTTATCCTGGATCGGCTGCTTTCTCCGCCTCGGCCGGTGCAGGCTTTTCAAGTCCGCTGTCATACTCCACGGACCCGACGACGGCATTCCAGTCCTACATGGTAAAAATCTTCAATACGCATTGAAGTTTCTGTGTGCTAAAACTCAAATGCAGGTGAAATGTGTCGGCGTGTTAGAGCCATTTGAGCTCATCTAGGTTTGTGCTGTTGCTGTAGTGCTTGCTGAACTTTTCTGAAGAGTGCCTTACAGCATATCTACAGGCTCGCTCGTGTTATCCTTACTTTAAAATTCCTGACCCGTCTGGCTTAAATGGGATTTTAATCATTATAACGGCTTGACCGACGCTTAACACTGTCTGAGCAGCTAATTGTGTAAAAAAAAAAGAACACTAACTACGATTTTTATTTGAGCATTTCTTCTCTGAGAAGTGAATTTTATCTGTCGGGGAAAATTAATGTAACACAAACCATAACTCTTTCTTCTTCAGCGGCCATTAAAATCAGCAGTGGGTGAAGTCGCTGTGACTCGACTCCAAGTTGAATAAACGGAATTTTTAACATGAAAAGCATGACTCGCAAAGCTAATGTCACAGGGCACTTTAACCGTTTAAGGAAAGGTGCATATCAAGTGATTTGCTAATGGGATTTGTAATGCTGCAAAAGAGAAGATATGTTAACACACTGGCGCTGCCACCGCCAAACAAAAAAAGCGAGCCACTGAAAGAAAAAGACGAAGTTAATAAGTGATTACGGAAAATTAAAATTCCTTTTTATTGTCTTTAACTGCTACATTAACGGAAGCTGTTATTAGTTAATCTGATAATGATCTTAACCATTACTCAACCATTAGTCCATGCATTGCTGCGGCCTGCTTTTATTGACAGTGTGGTTACTGCCCCTGCATGTTTATTATAATGATTTTTAAAATGTCTGAACAGACTCGGTAAATTAAGCATAAAACTGTGAGATGCTGGGATTTTTTTTTATTAGCGTGTGTTCGGTCACTAATAAAGACAATAATATTTCTATATACTATATTTTATTAGGATCAATAAAAGTGAGGAGTCGTTCACCTGTTCCGACAGGTTTCCAAATAACACATTAGCCTGTTGTTACATGTATAAGCAGTTGTTTTGTATTTAGTGAATGAAAAGACCTTATATGAAGTTGCTTCGTACATTATATAGTCACATTTTAAAACAGTCTTAAAATCAGCACTAGAAAACGCGTTGCCTTTTTTTCCCCAACTTTTCTCCAGAGCTCTCCTTATGACGCGCACACGACGGGAATTTCTGGGGCGTTAAGTTACCATTCATACGGAAGTCCAGGGTACCCCTTCCAACTCAACGACCCGGCTTACCGCAAAAACGCCACCAGGGACGCCACGGCCACCCTGAAGGCCTGGCTGCAGGAGCACAGGAAAAACCCGTACCCGACAAAAGGAGAGAAGATCATGCTGGCCATTATCACCAAGATGACCCTGACGCAGGTCTCCACATGGTTCGCCAACGCCAGGCGGAGGCTCAAGAAGGAGAACAAGATGACCTGGGCCCCCAGGAATAAGAGCGAGGACGAGGATGAGGAGGACGGAGACGGGGAGAGGAAAGAGGTGGAGCGCTCTGAAAAAATCTTGGATAACAGTGAGGCTTCAGCGGAGGATGAAGGTGGGGTATAATCTGGCGACAGAGCCAATGATCCGTTTAACATTTCAGGGTAGGAAGGGGGTGAAAGGGAGGGAAGGGGTGGATGTCTCCTTTATTTACTGCTCAACTTATGTAGTCAAATAATGACCTCGTAAAAATATTAAATTATAAAATCCAATAAAATATATTCTAAACAGTTTTGCTGTTTATGCAATATATCAGTGTTTTATCTTAAATGTTTGTTTTTTTATAAAAACGTGGTCTCACCACTAGAATACATGACCTTGTTAAAAAAAACTTATTACTAAAACATTAGCCTACAGATTAGTTTAATAAACATGGACATGAAATTAACCTTCAACACTTTAATAGATAGGTATAGAACAGATGTATTTATTTCTATCATTTCTTCGTTTATACGTTTTTTAATAAACGTACAGGTCATTGAATCTGAATGGGATATTTCTCTGTTGTTGTTTTTTTTTCACTTCTCGTGTTTATTACTTTATATAATCCAAGTGTTGTTGATTTTTCCATAACAACATATTTTCAATGTCGTTCTGTGTCAGGCATTAGCTTGCATGTGGACACTCTGACAGACCATTCCTGCTCGGCTGAGTCTGACGTGGAGAAGGTCAGCTGTGGTGTGGGGGAGCTGGGCTCTGACCAAGCCATGGACAAATGCGACGATGACGACGAGGACCAGAACCACGATTTGCAGGTTCAACTCTCACCCAAACCAGTCACATCGTCGCCGCTGACGGCGGTGGAAGCTCCGATTCTCGGCGACCATCATCACCACCACCACCTCCATCATCTCCACCTCCTCCACAGCCAGCGCGAGGATTTGTCCCGGCACCTCTTCAACTGCAACATAAACTCCAGTAAATCGTCTCCAAGCCTTGATGGCAGATCTCCTTCTGGGGCACCTCAGAACCCTGTTGTCAAACCCAAATTGTGGTCGCTGGCGGAGATTGCTACCTCGGACCAAAAGCAGCAACATCAGCAACAGCAACTGGGGCAACCAGGGCAACCAAATTGCCCTTCTTCCAGCGGTGGCCTCCTCACTCCCCCCACGCCTTCCACCACCTCCCCGGCTGCCAGTTCCCCCTCACTCTACCCGCCCTCATCCATCCTCGGAAGACCTATTTATTACACTTCCCCTTTTTATAGCAATTACACAAACTATGGCAACTTCAGCCCCCTGCAGGGTCAAGGGATCCTGCGGTACACTAATTCATCTGGAGTGAGTCTGGCTGCTGCAGCCGCCGCCGCCGCCGCCGCCGCTGCTGCAAACGAGGGTCTCAGCTCCTCTCACCAGGCTCTGGAGGCGAGCACAACCCCCAAACACAGGCCAGACTCCCCCCTCGTTAAAAATAACCCAAACCAGATTGTTGCTCTCGAGCAGCAGCAGCAGCAGCATTTCAGACCAGCAAATTTAGAAGCAAAGAAAGGTACGTAATAACAAGATGTACCGAAACGATAACCAGTTTGAAAAGATTATTTAATCTAGTGTTGAATCTTGAGATTGTATTTTTCTTAAATACCGGAGGGAAACCACTCCGTGGTGGAAGTTAAACGAGTTCAAGTGTTTCCAATGCAAATCAAAAAAAATTTTTTCAAATCCTTTTTTTTCTTTGTGTCACTTTCACGTGTCATTGTTTGTGGCACCATGGGATGTTCAAGCTGCTTTTGTTTAGTTCCAACGAAATTAAGACTTTTCCAAGCAACCTTGCATGAAGAACAAGTGGTACCATCTGATGTTTAGTTCAGATTTACACCTGTTTTAAGATAAATGACCTAGGTTTTCAGAATGAACATGTGACTAAATTACTCAAGATTTTTAAAAGCCATTTAAGCAAAATAACGTAAAGTGCGTTGTCCTCATTTGTGTGATTCGTAATTCGTGTTCACTTTCTTGAATGACAAATTTGTATATGCATATTTTGGCTTCTCTGACTCTCACATAGATATTAAGTAAATGTTATTTTAATTTGCAACAAGTTCGCATTAGAAGGCTGTAAAGACAGATATAAGTAGAAAGACATTATAAGAAAAGACAGGCCTCAAATCAACGTAAAGACGCGCACGCACACACACACACGCACGCACGCACACAGTGGCAGCCTGTGAAACCAGTAAGCAGAGAAATGTTGCCATAGCTTCGAGCAGGAATCCTATTTTTTAATGTTTCCTCTGATGTGTGTGTGTGCGCGTGCGCGCGGGCACAGTGGGCCCCCAACCTTATCTTTCAGTTTAGGATAATTACAATTGCACAGGGTCAACCAAAAGCAAACAAACCAGTTAGTTCGCTCTGTGCGTTGATCGTGCAACTTTACATCTTCCAGTAGGTGGTTGTGATGGTTCCTTTCCTTGCACACATTCAGAGCTTTGCCTACACTCGCCGCTGGATAGTTTAAATAAGGTTTTACCCGCAACTAAGCAGTGGAGACTTTAATAAGCACTTATAGTATAGAACTGTTATAGTTACAGACAGCCTGACAAATTGTGTTTTCTGGGGTTTTGGAGGAAGTTGATAATTTAGATCGTGTGGGATTTTTTTTTTATTTTATTTCCATGGTCTGCAGGTAGGTGTCACAATTGCTTTGACTATAAAGCGAGTAAGGACATCACCTTTTAGCCTCACGTTTTAACCCCTTAACCTATAGTCCAAACCGGATCTAGTGCCACCATTTAGTCGGAATGAAAGCGGCTACCACTTCCTCAGCTCCACACAAGCTGATACACGCTCTACAGCACACGTTGTCAGATTGTTAATGTATTCATGTGTACTTTGTTTTGATGCATTGTGGATAATGATTTTCTGGTTTGAAAAAGATCTCCCAGTATATGTGATTTACATGTTATTTCTCAGGTTCCTATAGTTTGCTTATTTGCCATGGTATATTATTTTAATAACCTATATATTTACGTGTGGGAAATAATATTTTGGCCTTTCTGTGAAACCATATTTGTAAAAGGAGTTGTCTTGGGACGCAAGGCGGACGGAACTGACGTGAACTTGTGGACTTCAAAGTGGAATAGCCTACATTTGATATTTATTTTTTTAAATGATGGCGAAATGATGCCTATAATTTATGCAAGTTGTATTGCAAAAAATGGGAAACTGACATCGTCTGTTTGTTTTGTAAATATATATAAATATATATTATGGACGGTTTTTATTTGAGACGCATTTGGAAAAAGCTACAATCTTGTTCTTTATCAGGAGTACTTTTACTAATTTATATCTTTGAATGTAAATAAAATAAAACGCGCTGGTACAGATGTACCGGCGGGGTATGATATCAATTATTCAAAGGAGAAAATATTAAACTGTTTTCCCAACTATTACATAAATCTTGAGGAGTCATTTTTTTCATTTGTTACTCAGCTGTATTTAACGCCGAGTACGTTTTCTTTTTTTTACGTTTCCTTTTTTCTCATTGTTCTTTTACTTTGTCAGTCAAACGCAGATGGGAAATGCGTGATGAATCTCGCTTTTCATAAACATTATGAGTTTTCACAGATTGCGCAATCCATTCTTTCTAAATAGACCATCATTTATTTTTAGAGCCCCATTCTGGTCAGGGAATCTCCTTCGGCTACATATTCACGACCTTGATTGGGATAAACGACGTACTTATTTCATTTTTCTCCCCTTTTCCCCTCTCCCCTCGCCCTGCCACACATTTATTTTTCAGTGTGATTAATACAGCCGTGGGACGCATCGGGCATTATGGGCTCCCAGCGGGCCCGTCTCTGGAGCTTTTTAGCCTGGTTCAGGATGGGTCAGCCCTGCCTGCTTCATTACGGCAAGGCATTGAGCAATCCATAAAAGTCTATCTAAGCATCTGCCAGCTCCAATGGGCTGTGTGATAGGCCCTAATCGGACAGACCTTCCTCTGCTTTTCATCCTGGCTTGGTTATTAAGGCGCCTAAGACACAGTTAATTAAACAAGTCAGAGAAAAACTATAGATAAACGTACATCATTATTATTATTATTATCATTGTTACAGAAAATGTATTTTGAGATGTAACCTATAGTTGTGGTCATTATGAAATACTTAAAGATCAAATATGTAATATTCTAGCCACACTAAAAACTTCATCCTTCATTTTCCAGTTGAATTTGAGCTTAAGCGTTGTCCAAATCCCATGGGACTCCTTTTCACCTTGGTTTCCTCCTCTTCCCTCCCTCTTGCTTTATCCTAGGAAGTGATGTTTGGCTGCCACCAAGGATGTGGTAGAAGCTAAACCCACCTAAACTCAGTTAACCACCTTTTAGGTTGACAGAGGTCTTTGTGACATAAATTCATGGCGTGCTTTGCAGTGGATGGTATCACACTGTCAGATATGTTATGAAAAAGTCTTTTAAGGTTAAAAAAGAAAAGATTCAATCATGAGTTTTCGATGCAATTTTTTTGTTTAAATTCAGTGTTTTCTTTTTGATCACCACTGAAAACTCTACCTCAATGGCAACCACCTATATAGACCTCACAAACGCTCTAGCCTCTAGCCAGCTTCTTCTTCTTCAGCCCAAACGCTATCATTAGAAGTTGATTTATTGAAATGCATGCTTTATTCTCAGGTGGGCTCCCCCGGGGATTCAGCACTGTTGTCAAATAGCACCAGAGGCACTCTCCAAAGCACACAGGGGCCCTGCCTCCCTCTCCTTCTCGTTTTCTCGCTCACTGCTGCTCTCTCCAAATGTCAACATTTGTTTTTAATAAAAAGAGTTATTGTTTCTGTTAAAAAAATTGCTAAGCAAACGGTCGCCTTTGAACGCATGAAAAGAAACTTCCACCCCACCTTTCTGTTTGATTGAGAGTAACGGCAGGTGAAAATGGGAGCAAGGCGTCCATTACACACGGCAAACCTCAAGGTGTGAAGCCCATTATGAAACAATTGTGAATTTATGCCACAATTAGTCACAATTGTACAGAAACGCATCCGTTCTTTTTTGAAGAGCCTGCTCTTTGCCTTACATTTGTCAAACCATTAACAGAAGAAACTCAGCTGCCCTTGACACAGCCTACAAACTGACACTCAAGGGCAAAACAGTCAGTTTACTGTGTTGCTCAAACTACTGTGGAGTATAAGGCCTCACTGAGCCGATGCTTTACAGTAAGGGAACCATTTAAAGTTATCTGACTGTTTCCTAATTCCATGCATTGCATATCAAATACAGTCATAATCCTGTGGTATAGCTTGCCAACAGGGGTGTGTTCATCCATGTTAAGGACTAGTTGTCATTGAAAGCTAAACTGATGGTATCTCCAGGGCTCATAGGCTTCATGTGAGTATAGACAGGAGAGCAAGTGGACTCATTCCTCTTATCGTTGATCAAATAAGCAGCTTGTATATGCAGATAACTCATGAGCTTTTTGTATCCTTTATCCCCCCATCAACTCTTTCTCCTCTAAAATGCTTCAAGCATTAATCTCTGACGCACACCTGTGTGCTGCTCCAACAGAAAGTTAATGCTGTTAAAATTTTATTATAGCAACAGAGGGTTTATTATGATTATGGAAGACCAGTGGGAACTGGTGAATTAGTGACAGACACCAAGACGTCAGATGAAAAAATGTACTAAGATTCAGCTTGAATGTTATTTTCAAGTATATGGACAGATTTCAACTTGTGATTCTTGTGGGTAGGCACAAGGAAGGAGAAGGAGTCTTTTCTTTTATCGAGGATGTACAGGCATATCTATTAACAATCCTTTGAGGAAAAAATTTAAGAAATCATTTAACAATAAAAAGTGAAAATTTAATAATAAGTCATCTGTAAGATCTCAGTTTCTGATACTCTTACAGTATATATTTTATGATAAATCTGTCTATTAAGACCTAACCATAAATAATAGCGATGTTGAGACTTAACCGTAAATAGCACCAACATTCAGGAAAGAGTGCGATACTAAAGAGAGTGGCGTACAAATCAAGTACAGGTGCGTTTAATAACGCACATCAAAGTGACCGGGGGGACTTTAAAAATGAGTCCGGGGTCCTGTCCTCTCGTAAAGGTGCCAGGTGAAATGTTCACTACTCTACATGATCAAGGGGAGTAAGCTGAAGCAGGATTTTGACACACACACACACACACACACACACACATACATACTGATGCATGCTTTTCATTCTGTACCCTACCGTACACACCCTCAGACTGAGAGACGCTAATGCTTGCTCATGCCACACTCTAAACAAGGCCATTAAGAGCCCTGACTTCCACTCCTAATTGACAGTTATGTTTAATGCCTGTGGTGAGTAAACACTTCAGAGTAGTGGACTGCCCCTTTGGGCAGTAAATCAGGCACAACCTGGAAACCCGTGTTGGAGGTGGTTGTGAAAACCCTTGTAAAGGTGAATGAAAAAGGTGAGGTATAAATAATATACAGTACAATGCAATTTATGGAGCCATTGGTATGATTACTGCTCTGTGTGTGTGCATGTGCACTTCCATATCTGTGAATGTCTACAGTGTTTTATGCACACATACATACACAATAAAACATAGGAGGTTTGTTTGTTAGTGTCTATATGTATTCTTTTGTTGAACGCTTGCACTTCTAGTGTTAACAGTATAGTAGCTGGACTACCTTAAGAGCTGCCAAAGACTCCTATGAAGTCAGACTCATAGAACTGCAGCAGAACAGTAACTTCAGATTCTAAAGGTTCTTGAGCAAGGCTCACCCCTCTAACCAGTCAGAAGTTAAACTGTTTCTTCTTGATTAGTAGGTTTTGCATAATTTTAACTTTTTGGAATTTAATAATGACAGTGTAACAGAGTGTAGCAGAACAGGCAGATTTAGAGTCTCATGTGACTCATAACTTAAGTTGCATGCTGGAGCTTTCAAGAATAGTAAAATTATGCTACTGCTACCACTGTTTATCTCTGTGCGATCATGTTACACACTCACATTATGACACTCACTGTAAATATATTCAGTCTAGTTACACAATACACACACCTGTAGACCTACACAAATTGTCACTCAGCATGAAAGATATGTAAACACAGCATAGTCTGAAACATTTGACATTATCTGTTGCAGCGGTTAACACTGAGTTAAACCTCCTTCTTGAATTGCAAACAGCTTTTAAGATGAGTGAATCTAACAAGTGGATAAAGCAGACATGAGGAAAGATGATTTTCTCATCTAGTCTTTCTGAAGCATTTTATAAATGAGCGCAGCATCTGTACAGTATCTTTTCTCCCATTACATACTCTGCAAGGCAAGTCAGGCAAGTGATTCATGGTAAATAGCTTTAATAGACTTGCATGCCAATTACGGCTTTTTTTAATACTATACAGCTTTAAACCTTCTTTGAGTAATGGGGTTGAGTGAAAATCAGCCACTATTAAATGTAAATATATTGTAGAAAATTGTGACCTAAGATGCTCATTTAGTGAAAATAACCAAGAAGACATGTCCTGAGGCGCAGTTTGAGGCACTGTTTGGCTGCCAAACCTCTTAAAACATGTTGAATCACTTCAAATAATTTCTAAATTAAATAAATAATACACAGCTGACAATGCCTCTTGCAGTTTCCTTGACTTGACCTGGATAACAGAGAAGCTGGATTGTGTTTTCTTTAATGTACTATAAACTCAAGAAGACAAGTTATTTGGAAGTTCCTTGCAAGTTAACTTAAAAATTATGAGAAAAGTGAGAACAATTCTATCAGAAGACATACATTTCATTACATGATGATTTTGTAAAACCCCAGACTGCAGAGTTCAATGCCATTTTATCGTCTTCTACCAACTTGTTTAGAACTGACAGTTGTTAACGTTTGAGAAAGACTGCAATTGTGTCAAGGAAAATATGAGTAAGCCATTATTAGGGTTAGGCAACAAAAAGCTATTCTTAATAATAACGGGAAGTGCATTTTTATTTAGCCATGGTGTTAAACAAGAAAGCCAGGTATGCAACAACCTAAGTCGCACACTATTTCAATCAAAAACCCCAGTCCAACATTGATGTTGGAAATATTATTTATATTCTGACCAGTGCATGATCCCTCACTGGCTTCCCACAAAGAAAAAGTGCTGTAGTGTAGCAGTTGTGGTTGCAGATGAATGTTTTTACCTCTGCGCAACTAAGGTCATATGTCAGCCAAAGTGATATTTGAACAACACTAAGGTGTAAAGCATGTCAAAGTAATCAGATAGTTCAGCGCAATGGCTATATGCCATTTAATGTAAGCTACTTCATTTCTTAGTGTAGTTTGCAACTTTAATATGTATATGACCATTGTCTCATGTGCTCATTCTAGAAGGTCAAACTCAAACTTTAGTCGAAATGAAACATAATCTTCAAGTCGTATTCACTAATGCGCCCCATCTCTAGCAGCAAACACCACCCCCTCCCTCCTTTCCCTCTTCAAAAGCTCCAACTGTACTCCTCCTCTGCTCTAAATAGGGTTATTCCCCAAGAGGTGGGGTCGGGTAGCATGGGGAGGGGGGAAAGGGAGTCTGCACTTTGAGCCAAGCACACTCCTATCTCTCTCTCTCCCTCTCCCTCTGCCTTCCTCCATCTCCCTCTCTGAGGACAATCCTCTTTCGACTCCCAACCCACACAGGAATATTAGTCTTATTGCATTTAATCACTGAATCCTCGCACCTAAAAGATTTCAATTCATTAAAGGCACTCAGATATTCAGGCCAGCTGCTTCCTGGCGACTGGCTAAAGACAAGGTGGAGACAGACATACTCTGTGTGTGTGTGTGTGTGTGTGTGCATGTGTGTGTGTTCTCTCTCTCTTTCTCTGTGGAGACAGGGCAATCCAATCCTCAGAAATGCCCTGGCTGTGCTCAGCACAATTCAGCGACAGCTACACCTAATCACACTACACAGAGGTGCTTCTGCTTATACTGGGTGTTTCTATGTGTGTGTGAATGTGTATCTAAGGTAAAGGAATGTGAGTAGAAGAGACACCCGTATAGACACACAACTGTCCATGCACATACTGTATACACACATACACACACACACAGATTTGCAAGGCTTTTAAAAGAGAGACCATTGATCCCTCCACAAGCAAGCGAAGCGGCTTACATCTTTCTGTTACAGAGGATTGGAGGTGCATTCTAATACAATTATGCTTATAAAAAAAGTGCTTGTATAAGAAGAAGGAGGTGCTGTAGCAACTGCTTCTGCAGCTTGAAGCTGTCTCAAGGCACTTCAACGGTGACATGTAGAGAAAGAGGAAAATGAGTGGAACAAGAACATTGTTGCAGGCAACATGTGGTTCAGAATGACATGTACAATTACATTTAGTGTTCAGCACAAAACAAATTGTGCTTCTTTTAATTTGTGGAGAGAAGGCCCTTTCCCCCCATGCAAGGCAGTGTTTTTGTAGGTCCTTGTGTGTCTTTGTGTGCACACTCATAAGAAACAATCATACTAATGTGTGTGTTCATCCTTATACCCTTGTGTGTGCGTGTTTGAGAGAGAGATGCGTTTGGACACGTGGCTCTGTTTCTGTGTGTGTGTGTGTGTATTTTATGCACAATATACTCCACGGACCAGATGGCCGAAGAGTGGCTTAGGAATCAATATTTAAGAGGAAAACATACCAACAATGCATCTGCATGTGTTTGCTGTACCCCTGTGATAAAATATTGACTCTCTGGTTTTTGCAAGAATTATCGGCTGTGGTCAAAAATAGGATTTGCAGCTTACCGGCCTGTAGCTGCTTTGTGGAAGCAGTGATGACGGCTACACATTTGTGTCAAATGTGGATGTAGACAGGCAGTGTGGATGTTTGTCATGAAATACTGCCACCAACAGCAGATGTCAAAATGTGTTGCTGGCACTTGCTGTTACTTCTGTTTGAATGAGCAGAAGTCGGGAGAAAGATGGAGAGAGAGAGAGATGCCACACTCTGTTCTGTGTTTAGCTATGTTTATTATCAAAAGCTTAATCCAAAAGTACTGTTAACGTCAGATTAAGCATAGTTCAGCATCTGTTATAAAGCACTCGACTTATGACAGAGTTGGCTTTCGGGTTCTGTGCCATTAAACAAAATGAAATGAAAGATAACAAAAAAAAAATATTGAAAACAGATACCACACAGGACTGGACTGTAGCAGTCACTCTAAAGAAAGTATGATTTATTTGGTGTTCAGCGGGTAAATGTGCTGTTCTCACATGATAAAGTACAATACTGTGGTCTACACTTTCCCATCTCAGTTTGCCATCAAGCCACCTTTTTATGTTTCAATTTATTTAATTCCACCAGTGCACACTTCAAACATCACAAATGTGTCTTTCCTTGGAGAATACCTCTTTATATCGCAACAGGAATCTGATCTAGCTTCTATCCCTGTCTTTACGAAGAGTGAAACGAAACCATTTTTATTTTGGGTCAACAATACAATACGTGAATGAACGGCACAGCTGAATGGGCTGCTATGACATATCATAGATTTCACACTATGCGCAGATTGAGTTCTCGCTCCCATGAGAAAGTATGCAGTTAGGACATTTGGCCTATGAGGGGGATGACTTATACGATCTACTGAATCATATTTGAGAGGAGAACAAATTTTAGCGAGAGAGACCACAGAGGAGATCGAATATCAAGGAAACATATACACTGTTATTTAAGTATAGGTGACCGATGAGGAAGGGGCTCGACGTTAAACATCAGAATGCACACTTACAGAGATGTCACCCCAGAGGAGTAGCCTATTTCTATTTTCGTATCTGTTTCCATAACACTGATGGACTTCACTGATGATATTTGCAACATATAATACTGTACTCATACTTGACATAAGTTGGTCTTTAAAGGTTGGGCTTGATAGTTAGACTTTGCCTCTACGTTGCCATACATCAGTCAGCGTCCGTCATTTATCAGGAACTGTTTAGGTGTCAACACTCTGATGCTATGAAACATATTGATTCACCCTCACCATGAAAAAAAGAGTATAAAATAAAAATTAAAAACCCAAGACGATTTTAGTGTTTTGTAAATGATTATTAATTGTTTGTCTTTCTTCTAATACTAATACTATATGTTTATGTAGAGAGACTGAAGGGAACGACTAACACAAACATATTAGGAGGGATGTGAGGTCTTTGCCATGTTTTAAATAACTATAACTATAACTATACACTCAAACACTCAACAAAAAAAAATGCCCCTTTTTTACTTTCAATCCAACATTTACAACCACAACACATGATAATTTATTTTAGCTCACAGGTCTTTGGAACAGAGATGTGTGGGAAAATGTTAATTAAAAGCATGCCGGTGCAACCCCAAGTAAAATGTCTTCACCTGACTTCAATCTCTGTATCAACATCTTTGTTTTTATCTTTCTATCTTTTTTTTTTTGACTGTCAGGGCGGTAGGACCACACTCTTGTGTTTACTGTGCCAAATAAAAGCAATTTAACTGCTCTGATAGCAGGTGTTAGCTGAAGTATTCATAAAAGTTGACCGAGGCGTGATAATTAATATGTTGGATATAAGCGAGTATATTTGTGTTGTTGTGCTTTGCTTTTGTAAAGAGAGAACGATAAGGAAGACTTAAAAATGAAGGAGTACAGATGATACTTCACCCACTTGTCTCAAGCTGCCTTTGTTTTATTGTGCAGTAATAAATATGGTCCCTCATAGAAATGAATGCCTGTCTTCATTATGTGTCTCAATAATGTTTTATAAGTCTGCAACAACACATAAAAAGACAGCGTGTGAAGAGATTTTCACTTTTGGAATATAAACCGGGACACAGTTGACAACTTGTCAGTGAGCAAAAATACCCAAAGTCTGTAATTTGACTTGCATTTCTTTAAAAAGAAAATGCAATAGAAAAAATGAATTGTAAAACTGGTGTGTTTTAGATGGGAATGTTCAATTTTTACACAACTCACCTGCACTCTTTTGAGAGCCCTGAATAAACTGTCAAACATAGGGAGAATAATCTGCAGAAATAAAAACCTATAAACGATGGATAACCTGGTTTCAGTGCAAATATGTGACAATCAAAATGAAGTGCATTTTAAAAACATAAATATAATGTATATGTAACATATACTGTATACTATATGAGTCTCATCTTGCCTGTCAGTCTTTGTTAACCACTTAACAAAGATAAACTGACATTCAAATAACATTTAAATTAGACAATAAGTCTGTGCCTGTGCCAACAAGGAGGAGCAGAGACCTCTGAACCTTAATGAGAGTGGAGGGTTGGTCTCAGAGGAGCCAGTCTTCTGGCCCCTCTGCCTCCCCGTATGGTCCGAGGTGACTGGGCATGGCTTACAAGATCTGATTAGGTGTAAATTAAAACTTCATTAACTGTCAGTGCTGATTAACACAATGGTGGAAGAATGCCTTTGTTTAAGTTCATATCATATATTGTCTGTGTAATTCTTGTATGTTTTATTTTCATACTGCACTGTTTTGTTTTTGATTTTGAATATTTATTGCATAATTAAAGAGAAATGGACAAAGATTTTCTGTTGGTTTAACACTGTGATGCATTTGTACAAATGTTGGTAATAGTTTGAACATAATGAATTCATATAAAAGTGCACTGTGATGAGTTAATCTGAAGAAACATTAGACCATAATAATTTAAAACATTAAAATACATATACAAATTATGATCCAAGTCTCCACGACTGCACAATAAACTCATGATAAATCATAATAAGGAAGAACATGGTCTTTATACAGGTCTTTTAACACACTGACAATTCTGACTGAATTACAAATGGGATATTTAAAATAGATGATTGTATGTTTTAATATTGTAATGCATGGTGTGGTAAGTTAATGGAAAGTTAATTATGGTCATGGTGCTTTGTTGACAGACAATTTCAACAATAATCAATAATAGTGTCACCCATTTCTTTAAAGTAAAGATAACATAGTTACAGTATTTCTACAAGTGTGTGTTCAGATCTAACTGTCAATGCTATAAATATTATTTGCAAATCAAAGCACCAGCAAGTCCCTAACTGTCCAAGGCCTTTCATAAA
This sequence comes from Ctenopoma multispine, assembly GCA_034779795.1. Classification (NCBI taxonomy): domain Eukaryota; kingdom Metazoa; phylum Chordata; class Actinopteri; order Anabantiformes; family Anabantidae; genus Ctenopoma; species Ctenopoma multispine. The sequence continues at coordinate 15,109,340 of JAUYWH010000008.1, read as the reverse complement.
AAAAGATGCAAGTTCTAGCTACGTTCTATCTTGGAACAATTATTTCAAGAACGTTTTTTTCTTATTTTCACAGATACTTACAGCACATGCAGCTAAGCTGTGTTACAGGCCCATGAAATAGTGTGGATGATGTCTTTGTCCCTCATTTCTTCACACAAACCATCCACACTGAGAAAGCATTCAGTGTCCCATGTGCCAAACAACCCCCCTTCACCCTTCTCTGTCTCTTTCCGCTGCTTCTCCACTGTCAATTACCACATGTGCTTTGCAATGCAGATGGAGCAGGATGCTGTTTAAATCCTTTCTGCTTTTACTTGACACACACACACACACACACACACACGCATGCAACCTAGGGAATTAGGGTTTTCTAAGAATCTGCAGGCTGGGGCAGATAACATAGAGTCTACCCACAAGTGTGTCTGCAGGCATGCATTAAGTAGCGTGTGTGTGAGTGAGAGACCCTAATCGTTTACCATCCCATTGTCCTCCTCCATCTCTATTTCTTCATCTTCCTCCTCACAAACCACAGCTGTTATGTGATAAACAAAGGAATATAAACAAACGGACAAAAACAACAAAGGACAAAAAAATATATACACACAACCAAATAATCATCTATATGCAAGCAGGTTGATTTCAGCACCCTTGGTGGTGTGACGCACGTTATCAACTTGAGATCATGCTGCATTGTATCAGCTTCATTCTGAACACCTGAGTTGGCGCTGCCTTAATTCACCCCAAAACACCTGCAAGCCTCCACCCACCGCAAACGCATCCACAGTCGACTGTGCAATGGATCACTCAGTAGCTTTAAACATAAACTGTTGGAACTCTTTCTCTTGAAGTTGAGATACTTGCCAACAGGTTTGGGAAATCCTGCAATTCAGGTTTGAAATACACACATAAATGATGGCATATAGCGTCTCGCTCATGCACACAGGAGGGTGCACTCCAGCATCTCATGCGCAAACACAATACGATCATTGTCTCAGGTCTGCGATGAGGATGAGCCAAAAACTTTTCATTTAAGCAAACTATTGTTGCCAAGTCCCCTCATGACTTTCCACTGTTATTCTAACACAATGTGCTCGAGGTGACTGAATCATGACTGTACAGATGTTACCCTCAATGACTAACACTCTAAACACAAACAAAGGAGAACTTGAATAGAAAAAAGGTGTTCCTAGTTCACGTCTCTTCCAAGTGCCTCAGGCCCTTTCAATTAATGGAGGGTTTAAGCAAGTGCAAGCTGTATGAGTACACCCACCCACACACACAAGGACACACGCACACACACAGACACCTGAACACATCAAACCCTCTGCTTAGGGGTTCTGCTAAATGACAGATAGGTTACAGCCTAGAAAAAAATTAATGATGAAGACAAATTGGAGCAGCACCTGGGTAGTGATTTATCAAAGCCCTGCAGCTGAGATGATGTTTTTTTGCCTGAGAGGGAATTCAACACATTTCATTGAGAAGTATTTAAAAACCACCACAGAGGCCTTACGAGACAGGGGAGACACAGAGAGAGGAAATGGAAAGCGAATGACAGATAAAAAAAATGATGTATTGATTTAAGTTATTGTGACATTGTTTGATGGGGAAAGAATCAGTTGTTAAAGAAAGGTATGACTGAAGGGAAACTCAGTAATTTCTCCCTTGATTCCACCTTTTAAATCTTATTCAGTCAGAGATGGAAAACGGTAGATGAAAGATGAGACAAAGAAAGAGCGAAACAAGCAGAGACATGAAGGAGCAGTGACATTTTTCCCTGTAAAGTTATTAATAATATTCTTGACCACAATTCATTTTGACAAATTGCTACGCAGGGCATCAGGGTAGTTTGACTGTGTTGAACATTGCCTCACACCCAGTGTTTGATAACCTCCCCACCTGCACACGCTCAACCACCAACACGCCTCCTGCAGGATATTTGATGGAAAGATAAGCTCTGATGGCAAAGATACATTTTTTCACAGTAAATTTCTCTCTAGCAGGAGAAAATTCTCAAGGCAATAACAGACACATGAAAAGGATGTGGGAGGAGCAGTTCTCACACGTCCATGTTTAACCGACTGTCAGTCAGACTCTCAGTGAAGGGAAGAAGGGAAGGGAGTGGGGCGAACTCAATTGCCGCTCGTTGAAATCAGAAATGGCCAATTAGTTAACTGTCAGGTGTCGTTTTCTTTTACCGCTTTTCCTCAAGTAATTTTTTGATGCCGTGTGATCTTCAGCAGATCTGTTTCTGAACCACTTGAGTGATGTTAAGGATTTTGATGAGGGCCAGGTTACACATCTCTGAAATCAAAACTTCCCTTATGATGGTGGAGAGAAATGAGTCTGATGGGAAGCAGTCTGAAGTGAACAGAGCCAATTCAAAACTCTTAGCTTACTCTTGTGCACTTGAGATGATCACAAACCTCACTTTATAGGCTGTATTTGTGGCTAGTATTATCTTAACAGATTAAATACAATCAGTAAAATGCAAAATCAATGAACATCAACAGCATTTTGAACTCGATAAACTGAGTGAAAGTTATTATGCAAATACAATTTGACTGACATGTGATTTGTATCTCTGTGCAGGTAAATTTATCATTATCATTATTTGTTATTATTGAGTGCTCATGTTTCTCTTACTGAGATCAGATCTCAATTTGCATGGACTGACATATTTTTCAAAAACACCACACATCTCATGTCGCATAAAACTGTTTATACTAAATATTACTTTGATAACATTTAGATTAGTATTTAAGTATTAATATTGGGCTTTGTGCCTGTTCATAAATACACAACCTCACATATACACACAAACATATACACACAGTTTACTCTTCCCACCACTACAATGTCTGTACACAAAGTACATCACTAGAGGCAGGGTTACCTTTGTTGTTTTTGGCTCTCCTTGGCAGATGCCTTTTGTAGGTGCTTCTCCCTCAAGCACTGTGAGGGTGCTGGAATGCACACAAGCACATACAGAAGACAGCAGTGTGCACGCACGGTTGCACACAGACACATTATTGCATGAAATTTTACATAAAAAGTTACTCATAAACACTCGTGTACTGATGACCACCCTGTAAGTTCTCAAACACACACACACACACACAGATGCACAAGCCCACACACAGACCACCCCCACCACCCCTGGGTGATGAACAACATCTGCTTATCCGTTCCTCCGTCCCTGCCCCTGGCGCGGCTGCTGGCTTCCTCCTGGCTGCACTGTCACAATGTCATCTTGCCTGCCTTCCTGTCAACCATTACTAAAATGTATAGTGACAATCTTTTTTTTTTTTTTACCCAGGCCCCTTTCCTCACATCAGCATGGGACCACTAAGTCCCAGCCTGCACATAGGACGATAAAATGATGTGGTGTCAAGTCCCAAAGCTGCTGGAAGTAGTCCCATGGTTAGAGACAAGACTAAACATCATGGGTCCTTTTTTTTATTGTGAAGAAATAATTGATTACCTGTTATTGGCCCCCTCACTGGGACATCTTTCCTTGTTGTTTACCATCTTGACTATGTTTGGATATATCTGTTTTTCCAACTCTAATATTCCTGGCACCAAAGCACAGAACAGAAATCAAACATTTCAAACATACACTGCTTTCCATTTTATTTCACTCAGTCTCAGTCTTATAATAATGAAAGTATACTGTATCTACATGCACGGAGTTAACCTGTTTCCTACTCTTTACACACCTTCAGCCACATTCCTTCACACTCCTGTGTGCACACGCTGTAGCTAATACCCTCTGCCTTGGCTTTTCTGTGTCTGCCTGCCTCTAAATAAACTATTGTAGCTGTAGGGAGCAGGTCGGTGAGGGTGCTGCTGTAGAAGCACATTCTGTCTATCTCGCTGTTTCCCTCGCTTTCTCTTGCTCCCTTCCTACCTGTGTTGGCCAGTGGGTCTCTGTTACTTACAGGCCTGCAGTCTCTTGACACAGACAGATGACATATTTATTAGCTTGTCAGGTCCTCCTCTGCCCTCCCCCTTGTTCACACACATACTCTTTCTTTCCCTCATACACACGTCTACGAAGAGGGAAACACAATAAAGCTGACAGATAGACATGCACTTGAATTCAAAATGACCAACTTTACAATCTACACTCTTTTTCCTCTTTTTCTCTTTTGCTTTCTTTCTTTGCCTCCCCTTCTCCCTTATATCTAAGCTAAACAAAACAATTGGCTTCACTGATGGCTAATTGGGATGGGCTCCCGTGGAGAGGTGAGGGCAAAGCGCTTGATGAGGCATAAAATGATGATTAATTAATTTACTGCTCAGTTGGTTATCAAACTGAGAGCTTTATGAGACTCCCAGCAGTCAGCCAGCCCAGCTCACTGCAGCACACCACACTCCTACACACATTTTATACACACATTGTGAACACACACAAATATATAAGGATTCACACCCTTTTTGGTCCTGCCAGGCATCAAACTGTATCATCACACACATATGCACGCACACAGAGACACACAACACTGGTCCCTGTAGTCAGTGGTCTGCATGGAGTGAGCAGCCTTGCCTTTGTAATGACCTGTTTTGCAAACTTAGTGAAGCATAGGAAATGCAAAGAAGGTTTGTTCACCTGTGACCGATAACAAAAAAAAGACAAGTTAATCAGGTCTGTGGAAATCAAATAGGTTAAATAATGAACTATAATATAGTGACATTCAGTTTTTCAACTACACAAACTGTCAATCAAGTAATTCCATAAATTATTTCAAGGACCTTTAGTGAACAGTAATTGAAACTGTGTGTGTAATATAAAGGAACATTTCTAAATGTATCTGTTCTAAAACATGAAAAAAAACATTTCCATGATGAAAATGTTAGAGAGACTTGATGAAACTGTTTGGAGAGATGCTATGAAATTGAATTAGCCTTTTCTTCATTGTTACAGTTGCTACTCCAAATATAAATCTTACTAACTGAATTTATCATGCATCACTGCTTCCAAGGCAGATAGATTTTCATTTTTCTCACTTATACATACAATCCCTTAACTAGTTTCAGTAAGTCTTATTCTGTCCAGTCAGTCGCTACCCAGAGCTTCTTTGGTCTTGTTATGGGACAACACATCTGCTTCGGCTTGTTTCAGCAGGTGTAATCCAGCATTTTGCATAAATGTATGCAGCAACTAACACCTGGTACATTAATCTTACTCCTCTCCTGCTCAGGGAAATGTGCACACAAAGAAAATTATATCAACTAAGAGAAAAAAAGGCAAGATTAGATTGAGACAGTCTGACTTCTGCTTTAAGAAAAAAAGGGCAACAAATGTTTTGTGTTATAAACAAAACAGAAAGGAAGGAAAAAAGGAGTGAAGGAAAGAAGGAAAGAAAAGAAAAACTAAGAATACCAGTGACACATTAAACAGAAATGATAAGCATCAGGAAGAGAAACACCTGGGCTCTCAAACAGGCCGCCACATCCTCATTCCATTCAATTTTTTTAGCCCTGTCAGTGTGATTGATCATCTGATCGACCTGTTCTGCCAATCCCTCTAAAATACGCTTCTGTTTTTTGTTTCTTTTAAATGCCTTTTTTCTCACCGCCACACAGCTAATATGCAAATGACGTGAGGAGAGTCAGAAGGAGGAAAAGTAAAATGTTTTAAGCAGAGGAATTAAAATCTCTTTCAAAGCATCTCAGGGTTGTATAACAATGATCATCTCATCATCATCAAAAGGTTGCTTGTCAGGATTAGGCAGCGCATGCAATATGAGGTGTTGTTGTTGTTAGTTTTGATTGTATAAGACTCCTAGTTGTCTTTCATGTCCCTGTCGTATTATACATTTGAATAGGGATCATGGGATACTGTCTATATGGAGGAATTTGCTTTGTCTTTGGCTTAACTGTAAATCATCACTAAATCAACAATGGCATTGTTTCGCGCTTAGCCTGGGTAATTGAACAAGACATTTGCTAAAAATCCCATACAGACAGTACAGAGCCTAGCTTCATGTTTAATTTGTTGCATGCCAAGACAGCAAGAATGTCTCCATTTCATGTTTTTTTTTTCCTTTTTTTTCACAGAATGTTGCAATATTGATTTCTACATATAGTGTAAGGTTTACATTTTAATATATTTATACATTTTCTTTTGTTTTTACTTTAATAGCCATTACACAAACACGTGTGTTCTTTTGATATCCATCTTGACCGAATTGTAAATGTAATAATTGTACATGAGGCTCCTGTATTGACCAATATATCAAAATTTACATTTTATCTTTTGAGGTTTGCTTTTCCATGTGAAATGTTTCAGGGGAACTAGGAGGATACAGAGGAACAGGTAAGTGGTTGTCGAGGTACAGGTGAGTATACAGGTGCAGGTAAGTTTAGGTGTTACCATAGGTCAGATGAGTGGAAGACTGAGCAGGTAGGCTGAGTCTGATTGCCCAGATGAACAAGATGGCTGCTGAGTGGCCAAGATGGCTGGTGAGTAGTTGGCTCAGTAGTCAATCAGAGGCAGAGAAGGAGAGACACAGAGATCATTTAAGAGAACCAACCGGTGAGTAGTTGTACACAGATAACACCAAACCCTTACTACAAGAGGTCCAGCAGCAGTCCTAGTTAGTGTTTACAACATTTTCTACCTTTGCTAACTTTGAGATGTTTCGCTAACAGCAAAACCTCTGTCGACATCAGCTGACTGGCTTGATGATCAAAAACTTAATTACACTAACACAACCATATTAGCTTGTACAAACTTGAACTCTGTACATTTAGTGACATTGTATAAAGTAGTTTAAGTAATGACCCAATTTATCCTAATACCTGACAACTAAGTATCACAGACACTAAGATGCTGGTGTGAATAAAAAACAATACAACGTAAACCTACTGGTCAATTTATCTCTTCTTCTTTCTGGTTCCTTCTCTAAGTGTGTCTTCCCACCTTCCTTCACCAAGTCTAATAATTGCTTCAGGACTCTGTGGATCCGCTCCTGAATTCAAAGGTGGAGAGTAATAATTGGATTTTCAGAAAACATGCTGAGCTGTGTTGCTCTCACTGTTTGGTGCTGTCCTCAGGGGTACACACAGAGCTTTATATGTCGGATCCACACACCTAAAAAAGGGATATACAGTAGAATCCCATATAAGATATGTGACTATGTATGTGCGTTTTGTATGTATATTTGAAACTCTAAGGGGGAGCTACAGTAAATAAGAACCATAATAGTTGTTGAATAATATGTACTTAAAATGTTGAAGGTCAAATATTTGTGTGTGTGTGTGTGTGTGTGTGTGTGTGTGTGTGTGTGTGCAGTAGAAAAAGTGTTTCATACCTGGGCTCACTTGGTCATCTTTAAAAAATGTCTGTGTGAGCAACTTGTTTCAAATTAATGTATCTTTAATACTTTTGTTATACTCTAATTAATTCTACCTCTGTCTCATCTCTTTCTCTCTTTAAAGTTTGTTGTCCTTATTTGAAATGGTTTATCTGATGAAGTGTAGAAAATTTAGGAGTGAGTGAGTGTTTGTGGGTGTTTATGTGTTTGAGGTAGACATATAGTGACAGACAGAGACAGAGAGAGATACAGAGAGAGAGAGAGACTGTATGTGTTAGTGTGTGTGTGTGCGCGCACGCTTCTTTGGGCCCTGACAACAAGATGTCTGTAGCTGCAGGTGAAGAGCCTTGGCTGAGACTCTGATGCAGTCTCCTTGGCAGGCCTAAGTCAGCGTCACATCAAAGCATAAGCCCTTGAGGGTGTGCATTGTGTGTCTGTGTGTTTTTGTGTCTATGGGTCTGAGTTTGTGTGTTTTTTTGTGTGTTTGCTCTTTAGTGTTATGTTGCTAAGCAGTTGTCCATGTACTAAAGGTGGAATAGGTCTTCAGTTCTGCCTTTTTTTTTTACATAAGTGCAGATGCCATTAACATTTCTAACAGTGCTGGAGGACATTCTAATAAATGGAAAAGTTGACATCTAGGTTACAGCTCATATAGCTTAATTATGGCCTAAAGTATCTTAAATAAAGTATAAATTAAACATTTTTAAACCTTTATATGGTGCTTGTCAAAATGAAATCATATTACGTAGCTCTTCTCCAATGCATTATGCGTTGTTAACCAAATGTTTTTGGCTATCTTGTCACCATAAGGGCGACATCTTGATATTGTTTCAATACATACAATCATGTGTTCAAATGTAAAAAAAGGATGGACAAATATTATCGGTCCTATTCAACATCACCACAGCAAACCTACCACTATAAAATCAAGTGAGCTATTTAACATTTTTCAATAGAAGCAGGTCTATTTAAAGAATATGTTATACCACTTTATACAGTAGTGTAATGCTCTGGCAAATGCACATTTGTCTTGCCTTAAAAGAAAACTTTTCTCTGGGGTCAGAGACACATAGCAACAACTCTAAATAAGTCATGCCCAAAAACAAAGAACACTGGTCATTGCGGTCACTACATGACCTGTTATTGGGCAGGACAAATGGTCTTTCATGTCTCCTTAACTTCTTCTGCTGTTAGTTAACATTTGCTCTTGGGTTTTTCAGGTGCGAGTCCATTCCATTACTAGACATTCTTCTGGGGCCAAGAAGGGCACACAAACAAGGAAAAGAATTGTTATACAGCACTGACCACCTACAGTAAGAGAGTGTTTAGCTTCAGGCTATGTCCTGAGGACTAGTGCAGCTAACCTCAGTGGAGCATCTGTCCATGAAAGATTTAAACACGGAATAGGTCCATCAGAAACTCTTCTCCGGATGTCCTGTTCTAAAAGACAAACAAGACAAATAAGAGAAGGGTGGGTGGAGAGTACACTGTGTGTGCGTGTGATGTGTGCATCTCTTAACCCTCTGCTGTGTCAGAAATGTTTCACCTTGCACTAGCAACACACACACACACACACACGCACACACACACATACACAAACACATGTTAAACTGGGCAGGTGAATGAAGAGACTGTATTCCAGACCTTGTCAGTTCTGTTCATATTCTACCTGACAAAGAGATTCATGCAGCATAGTGTCCAGAGACAGTTCTTTATACTCTAATGGAGGCAGTGCAAAGGACATGGCTTTTTGTGTCTTCAGCTGGCCTCTGCTTTCTGATTTTGACAGGTGCAATATTTGACAGTTGATAATATTTTTCCCATGTAGAATGTTTCCTGACAATGGGACCAAAAACCAAATTGTATGATTGCACATACATTCAATTAATTTCATAATTGAAATTATGACAAAATAAATCATTCGTCATTATGTAGTCAACGAAAACATGTTAAATAACTCTGAATATGTTGTCAAAGTAGTCACCTTGACTTAGATGATTGATTTTACAGCAATGCTATGATGCCAATAAATATAGATTACAATCACACAAGCAGATAAAGTGGATTCTTGGCTACTATCCCTTTGCAAAGACCATTCCTGATCAGGTTTTTTTTAGGCTATGGACGGATCAACTTAGCATCCAGATGAAGCTGCCAGATGCTGAGTCAGGTCCTTGCTTAACTTCCTGCTGTCTCGCAAAGAAGAGACAGAAAGAAAATAGACTCTTTTTTTCATGTTGTTTTAGTTTTTTAATATGTATACATATGTTCTACTTGTATTCTTATAAAAAGACAACGATATAAAGTATATATATATTAATATATATAATATTTTAATTAGAATACAACACGAAAATATAGGAAATATGTACACATTATTAAAAACACAAAAATACAGCTTCTGTAGGCTAAAGTGACAACTATTGACTGTAGAGGAATATAGTAAGTAATATAGAGAGGTCAAGGGCAGGAATAGTAGTGAAAAACCTGTCAAAATCTGACAAAAAAGTTTCTCAGAGTTTGTTCTTTGAGAGACCAGAAGACGTTCAGCACGAACCAGGCTCAAAATCTAACAGCTTCATCTGGATTCCAAGTTTATCCTTCAATAGTCCGAGGAAGCTTAATCACAAACAGTCTTTGTGGAAGCAGCCAAGAAACCACTTTTTGTGTTTCTAGCTTCTAATATAAAAACTGATGAATAAGTATATATATGGCCATCATAGCATAGTTATTATTACAAACAAATGTAATGGTCACTTTGAAAGTTGAAGCTGCCTTCATGTGAAATGATGAAACAATAAACTCATTACAAAGAATCTAACCCTGTGTTGGGATAGGTTGAGGGATTCTGATCTGGTCTCCTGCTAGATGCCCAGATGACCTCTTAGTCACCGATAGACAATGGTAAGCAGAGTCGCCTGAATACCAAATTATTTATAAGCCACACACCAGCCAACCACCTTCACCCACATTTGTGCTCTAATTTGGCTTCATCAAAGTCTGTTTGTGTCTCTCTGTGTGAATAAGTGCATATACAGGCACATCTGTGGCTAGAGTATACATTCGTTTACTTGCTGCGTGTGGAGTTGTGTTTAATTCAGGTGGTTTAGTTGCTGTAGATGCTTTATGTAGCAACAACGGTCCATTGAACTTGTGATTCAGTTAATAGTTACCAAGTGATTTAGTTAGGACCTAGAGGTCCCCTTAATACTGTGGATGAGATCAGTGTCTGAGCCAAAGGAGGAAGAGGATTGTAGGATGATTTTTACAACATCTGAAAGTTGTTCATTTCTCTTTTGCCACATAAATTAAGTAACCTTCAGAAGAAAACAACTTTTGAAAAGCATTTTATAACAATAAACATTATAATTATCATGCGCGCGCACACACACACACACACATGCACACGCATACACATGCTATCTCAGTTCACCTATAAACTAGCTGAGCAGCAGCCACAACAACAAGCACTAATGTCACAGCGTCCTCTTCTCCACTTCTTTCCCCCATCCACTCAATAATTTAGTGCAAGGTGTCAGACAAAGCTGCCCTGGCTCATACAACCCCTGTAAAAGACACCACCGCTTGCTTCACTGATTTACATCTCTACCTCCCCCCACCTCCTTGTCACAATTAAACATTTGTCTAAGTGAATAGAGGTGAATGCATGCAAACAAAACAACAGGGAAGACAGGGGTTAGGTCTACTTACCTAACTTTGTAGGTGAGTTTTACATTCCAAGCTACTCAGCTACTGTACTGAATTGTACTGGACGTAATCAAACTCTTTATTTTTATTGTCATTTTTTTGGGTTACAATAGTTTTAAATGTTAACTCCCCTTATCAACACAGTACAGAACCATCTTGTTCACTAACATCCCAAAACTTTTATTTACTTCATTATTCACAATATGATGAGTTCAGTTCAGTTCAGAACCACTGTCTAAACCAGCTTGTGCCTGTTTTTTTCTTTTATTTGTTTCTGTGACTAATGGTGTGAGATTCACTCATGTATAACTTATACACTTCTCCTTGAGCAGGTAATTGGATCCTGTCTGTGACTCAAGAGGTCAATCCAGTTATTGCATTTGGGTGAAAAAATAAATAAATAAATAAGAAGGGCAGACAGGCATCATTGCAACACTCCCTTACCGGCTGATAGACACATGTATTGGCAGACAAACACAGAGACAATGACACAGGAGGTCGGACAACGAAGACAGTCACAGGGCAGCAGGTACACATGTGAGCACTTAAACACATGTGGTTAGCTTAGCATAAGCTGACAGGGGCTATAGAAACACGTTGTTTCGACACACAGACACACATACAATGTAATTTAATCCAGTAGAATGTGAGTAAAGCCCTTGCTGTCCTGAATGCAGAAGTGCTGGCTCTTTTTTGGCAAAACGTAGGAACTTGGCAATGGCAGAGTACGAGATGCTCAAGTGATGTAGCAGGTGTCTGTGGGAGAGAAAGACACAAGGAGAGGATCAGAGAAAATAAGATGGAGAGAAGGAGAAAAACATCTGCTGTTCCTTCCATAGTTATTTGCATTGCTCCTGTCACCTGCCAATCTGCGCTAATGGTTTTAGCTTGTTATAAAAGCCCATTAGTGTCCCAGCAGCTTAGCGGTACTTCTCCAAATGCAAACTACGGTGGTTTTGGACACTGTAAACATGACTGGAAAATATTTAAAATTATGCTGAAAATAGAAACTCAGACTGTCACAACTTTAAAGGTAACCAAATGATATATGGCATGTTGTAAAAAAAGCCAAACGTTTAGCTAGATTATCTCCAGCAATTTTAGGTTAACCTCAAAGTGAGTACAACCCGTTTAACACCGGTCATAACGCAGGGTCCACTGTATCCTATGTTACAGTAATGTTGGTTCAACAGGATGAATGCACACAAGCTCATAACCATATCACTACTTAACATAGACTCTCTTCCTTTTTGACTTTCTTCATAATTGCCTCCACCATTCCCTCCTCCTTAACTCCTAAGCTGCCCCTATGTTGCTGGTGGGACATGGGGGATGCAGGGAGCCACCCCTGACAATGATCGATTTGACAAGAGGAAAGTGTTAATGATATTCCCCCTTTGATGGCTGGGGCTACTTCACACACATTTGCATTTCCATTCATCATTCCGACATTTATCATTATGGGGTAGCTGCCAGATCTAATTACAGTCCTAGGCTAACGGAGGTGACACACCAGATATGAGGGCCCTCAGTCCCTTTCTCTCCTCTACTCATCTTTATTTATCCATGTTTGTCCCTTTTTCACTCTTGTTCTTTCTTGTTCACTTGATTTTTTTTATCTTACTGTATTTTGGGTTTTTATTATCTCCTTTTGAATCTCTGTTTTCTTTCATATTCTGCAGGGTCCACCCCCCCACCCTTCCCTGTGTTTAAATCAGGAGGAAAGTATCCAGGCAGGAAGTGCGACTGTGTAGGACCAAACTCAATTAACTTCACTCTAAATGAAGTCATTTGAGGCCTCTTCATTAGAATTAGCCCAGGAAGATAGGGTGAAACAGGGAAGGAAATAAACAAATAAGGGATGAGATTCAGTTTCATAACACATTCTGTGTAAAACTCTTTCTCTCTATCTCCCCTCCATTGTTTTTTTCTTTTCTTCTGTTGTGGGGTGATTTAAGCACTGTTCCATAATCAGTGCAAAAATATAATCATTGTCATTAAGTTTATAAAAGGTTGGTTCAGCCATCACTTGGATTTGTGACTGTTAAAATAAAGAAAAATGCATTTCTCTATCTTAAACCTTCACTCATCAAAGTTGTCAACAAAACTTTTCTTCACATTGTTTGTTCCAGAACAAAACCCACTGCTGTAGTACTGCAGGGAGGCTGCAGGGTCATGGTTGGACCTACAATAAACCACTAGGGCCATCTCTGTCTATTTATCATGTGCACAGCATGATCTAGGCAAGCGTGAGAAGAGTCATCCTTCAATAGGCAAGCACACAGCATACAACACAACAAAATAGACGGTCAGCCAAAACTGCTTTACACAACTGTTCCATCTACAGTAGCGCATGAGAAACTGGAAGTCCTTCGAAAAACCTTCTTCAGGAATCTGTGTTTTAACTTTTCTCGTCTGTTGTTGACTTTTGAGGAATCACAATGGAACTTTACTGTAAATGTACACTGCATTCAACCACTTTTTTATATTAAAGACCAACAGGAAAAAACATCAATATAGGAGAAAGAAAGAAGAGAAACTTAGAAAAGTGAAATTAATATCAGTCAATAGACTCAAGTCGTTAGTGAGTGAATATTATGCTTCACTCTGTTTAGCAGAAAGTAGCAAAGGAGAAGAAAGATATTGTAAGATTAAAGTAGAAAACAATGAACACACCAGCAAATAAATGGAAGATGAAGGAATGACAGAAGTACAGAACTATAAAATGTCCAACAGATCTATTTGAACGTTTGACTTAACATTTGGTTTTACAATAAGAGATGCCACAAACACACAAAAAAAGTTTTTTATAAGTGAAAGTTGTTACTTCTGATAAACGATTTGCAGACTTATCACTTTTTTATTTATATATTTATTTTTAAGACACACAAGTCAGTGATATAAAAGATACAAGCCATTTAATCTACAGATAAAGAAATGAGGGGTGGGTGTGGGTGGAAAAGGAGACCTTTAGTGAGTCAACCCATGCTGGACAAATTACCAAAAGACCTAGTGAGAAAGATAACGACAGCATGAATTGAGGCAAAGCCTAGCTTGGAGGAAATGAAAGGTGCCCTGCACACAGATAACCATCGTGTTGACTTACACGGCAAATTACTGTGCTGGCTGTTATAACTGGCATTAGGCGCTTCATCGTCAGATGTAACATCACTGGGGGGGGAGGGAAGGAACAAAAGTCAAGTTCAGAAAAACAACTTTAGCTAAGTTGTTTCCTTTAGCTGCTTGGTCGTCATACCAGCCACCCCTCTGTGATAAGGAGCTAGTAACCTGAACAGCAGATAAAAAGATGTCAGACAAGGGCACAGACACACACACATACAGCTGCCATATGTTTGAGGAAGCCAGAGACCCATCAAGATGAGAGGAAGCTCTGAATTATTGATCAACGATTAGCAAATGCAATAGAAATGTTAGCCTTGATGTTGACTGGCTGAGTTGTGTGTGTGTGTGTGTGTGTACTACCTATATGTTCATATGTATACATGAATTGTGTGTGCGTTTGTGTGTGTGTGTGTGTGTGTGTGTGTGTGTGTGCATGTGTTTCATGAGTGGCAACAAAGAGAGACACCACTGCATTTGAAGGGGAATCTAATTCATTATTAAGTCAGGGACAAAACAGGCAGTATGGAAGGCGTGTAACAGTAGGTGATTTCAGGCCTGTATTGATTACTGGCAACACCAGGAGCCAAGTGTAGTGTGGCAGGTTGACACACAAAACTCACAAGCACACAGACAAACAGACCATGGCTGTAGAATGGCCATTGTTATTGGTTCTGAAGCATACCAGGCGGTGTAAAGGCATATACACGCAGAATGTAGCTCCGTCGGTAGAGCAGTCATCTGTGAACCCAGAGGTTAGTGGTTTGCCTCCCAGTTCCTCCTGGCCACATGGTGAGGTATCCTTGGACAAGATACCAAAACCCCAAAGTAGTGCCATCATCTACTACAGCTGTTTATTTTATTTTATTTTATTATATTTTATTTTATTTGGGGGGGGGTGTTGTTGGTCAAAGAAATAAAGCTAACCAACTATGTCAGCTTGGACTCTGTGATATTGTAGTAGGTTATTTCACTTTTTTATTAACCAAGTGTGTTTCTGACCTGATAATAATAAAACATTATGATCTAAATTGATTCATTAAATTGATTGATAAAATTCAAAATTTATTTAGTATTTAGTAAAAATCCTGTCCATTGCATCATTCTCCAGTGACCACTTTTGGTCGATGATTGAAAAAAACCTAACAGTCATCCTAAACTAGACTTTACATGTGCCCTTCATACTCATAAATGTTACGAGTTATATTGCATTTGTGTGTCTTTTTGTAAGATATTTTATGTATTAATGAAATCTGATCTGTGCATTTAAAGTCAAATCAAATTATATCTGTAAGCGGATCGGGGTTGACATACATCTCCCAGAGAGTGATACCTTATTCTGTGGCCAGAATAGAATCATAATAAAATATAGATATCCATTAATCTTCACATTTCATCCAGTCATTCACCACACAGCCAAGTTCAGCTTCAGCCTGCTGTTAACACGGTGTGATGTGTGTGTATTTTTCATGACAGCGAGACAGTTGTGTGTATTGTGTGTCCTGTGCCTGCAGTCACCGAGCGTGTGTGCGTATGTCTGGCCATGAGAGAGCAGTTCAAACTGTGAAAGAGTCATCTTTATTATAATCTGCCAGAAGTAGTGGCAGCTTGGGAAAGGAACTGCCACAGCTAGGTTATCGAAAGCCGCTAGACTGGGATACGACAAGGGGCACTTGTGAGACGTTCCAGCACAAGCCATATGGCATACTGGCTTGGTAAGACTGGCAGCTCTCCTCTCTATATCCACACAAATGTTGCAAACCCACATGACAATTATGCTTTGTTGTTTTGAGAGACAGACTGACAATGTGAGATTATCATGTTAGGGTACCTCAGGAGAATTTCTTTCGCCACTCTACTTTTTAAATGTGGATGGTCAGTCCTTTATTTCCTGTAGAGGAATGCATTTAAGAAGTGATCTCAACCTGGAAATTGTGTACAAGTCACATTTATGTGATCTGAAATGTTATTTAAGGATGCAATAAAAAGTAAATAAACAAAGATAAGG
This sequence comes from Ctenopoma multispine, assembly GCA_034779795.1. Taxonomy (NCBI): domain Eukaryota; kingdom Metazoa; phylum Chordata; class Actinopteri; order Anabantiformes; family Anabantidae; genus Ctenopoma; species Ctenopoma multispine. The sequence goes on along the minus strand of JAUYWH010000008.1, from coordinate 15,093,182 downwards.
AAGATAATAACATGAGACTTGATCACATTAGTAATAGTGACTCTCATTTAACCTTTGCATATCTGGTGTAAACACTAGGGTAACACAAACCAAAATAAATGTTAGTGTATTGCATGGGGCAAGAGATTGTTTTTTTTCCCATGGACTGATTAAGATATAAGAACGGAACACACACACAATGTGAAGTCCCATTGCACAGCTGCATTTAGGGTAAAATAGCTAATTTCATGATAAATTAAAGAACATTGCAGTTTCTCTTATGAGATATTGCTCAGTTGTGTTTATTTTATGAGAACGAGTAAAGATTTCCCTTATTACACATTATCTTAACATAAATAATAAAGTATTTATTTCCTGGTGATTTTTTTTGCATTGCTGTAGGTTCATTTCTCTTAAGGTTTAATTTGCATATTCTAGAAAAACAAAAGAACCAAACTTTATGATTTTAATGAAGGTTAATATAGCCCTAGTACATTGGAAGCCACGCTAAACAGTCGAGTTATATTTGTCCACTGTCACAGACATTATTTATAATGGAAAAATAATTATTCTCATTAGGTATTATGCCAAGTATTTCTTTACTAAATGTGTATTTAGACTATAAAAGAAACATAAAATGATTTAAATTATAGGAATTTTATAGCATTTTACTATAAAGATCAAATTGAATTAAACTCATTTATATTTCTCAACAACTACTATATATCTCATTAATCACTAACTACTTGGGAACATGGTAACCTTTATTTATTAATTCCTTGCTTTTTTATGAATTATAGCTGCTCTGCATTCTGCACTTAACTTACTGACTACCTCTACCTTCCAGGGTAGAAATGCAGTGAATAAAAAATGGAGTCAATAGATCATGGGGGATACTTAACTGCAGACAGCCATGATTATGAGGTGCGGGAATGTGCCACAAACTTACTCCAGGCCAATATGTATTGCTTACGCTTATAATAAATGTTATCTTTCTAAGGAGAAAAAAGCTGTCAAGTTGATGAAAGACACAGATGAGCATCTATATGGCTGACCAACCATGCATAGATATGCACAAATGCAGTTTTCACTGAGGAAGCGAAGGAGAGGGAAAATATGCTGCTATACCACCCCTTTCAATGAGCATGAGTAATTGTTTTGACTTGTTTGGGTCTTGAGTCTCATAGTGCGCTAGAATAGCACAAAGCAGAAAGATCTCACAAATGACCATATAATAAAACAAGGAGATGATGAACATTTTTAAAGTGACAATGTCTGAAAAAAAAGAGAAAATGATTCAACCATTCTGAAGCAATGGATTTCTGTCCTGGAGTTGTATATACTGTACCTGGTCCTCAGTACCTGCTGGGTTGGCCTCCAGCTCCCATGTGACCCTGGATAGAATGAAATGGGTGCGGACACTGAATAGATTGTTACAAGAAAAAAGGGTAACTGTAGCAATCCATGACCTGTTGTCCTGTGATATTAGAAAGATACATAAAGTTAACACTTTTCTTGGAAATTGTCACATATGTTGTATGCAACCTGATCCCTGTGGGCTTGAATTATGAGTCTTCTACAGGTATTCTATGTAAGATCCCTGCCAGTGTGACCATGCCCAACTAAGTCATGCAATCCTATTTTGTCCTTTAAATGTTATAATGACAGTGCTTAGACAACAATGAAACATCCTCTGCCTCTCCCTGGTCTGTTACTGTATCTGCACCTGGATCTTAGGGTGTTAGAGAGCTGTACTAGTTGTTAGTAATGAATATGTCTACTTTGCCTGGCATATCAAATAGCAGTATTAACATGACGTAGAGAAAACATGAGATGCTCTGGAAACTAAAACCTGTGTTGGAATATCACTGTTGTCCTTCTCTCTGCTCATCTGGCTTAAACAACTATTCATGTAACCTCTCATGACTAATAGGAATTATCTGTCCTCCTTGTCTCAAACACCACGGTGGAAAAATGTGAAAGAAAGAAATACTGCTTGTTGCCTCTGATGCAGTCAACTCATTCGGAAAAGTTCGCTGAACGTGAAGCGTTTTTTGTCATTTGTGTCACAAAACACTATTCATGTATGGTTTGAACAATAGCTATGACAAAAAAGCTATGACAAAATAAAGTCAAATGAACAAAGTGTACAAGATTTTGTTTTGAATTACTGTAGTGTAAAATCAATCAGAAGACTTGGTTTAGATTGGTGCCAAGAGAGTAGTGGGCTGGTACTGCTGGAGGAAATGCCCCAGGAGAAAGAGACAATACAAGACTACTAATATGGCTAGTTCTTCTATACATATTCTTCTAAACTCCTTTAGCTGATGGTTTTATTGGGTTTCTTCTGCAAGGTGTATTTATGCTAATTATCAGTAACAATGACTAACCACCGTGGTGCTATGAAATAATGGGTGATGAGTAACCCAGAATTAAATGAAACCACAGAAGCATAACTACATGAACATGAAGCCATGCACTAAATTAAATTAACTCTGGTCTTCATTTACCTTGACCATAGCATGTTATTATTAAAGAATATATCATTAATTAACATAGGTCATATGCATACCATATTATTATGCTGTGGAGCATGATAGGAGTCCCATGATGATGAATTAAGGCAGTTTCCCTATCTCTCTCTAGGCATCCAAGTGTGAAGCAGGAAAGGTTTGTGTGTGTCTGTAAGAGCCATGTAGACCATAAACAATATGGTCACATGACATAAAAAAAAAGGACAAAGCATAAAGCGATTAACCTACTAATGCTGAATGTAATTAAAGCACTGCTGTAAGCTTTGATATTTAATCGGTATTATATAATGTGTAGTGAGCATAACATGGATTCATGAGTCTTTTATTTGATTCAAAATATACAAAATTATCCACATTAGAAGTAGATGTGTTCATAACATTTAACCAAATGATTTACACTTTTATCTCAAAAATGAAAAAGTTATAGTTGCTGGAGGAAGTTGTTCCACACCCACAAATGGATTATTCCTCTGTAGCTTGTCTAGGCCCTGAATATGTGAGCAGCACTGTAACAAGGGACTCCGTGTCCTGTTCTGTGCAACTCAGGCCCCAGGCCAGGCCTGGAGGAGCCCTACTTCCAACATCAGGAGATAAATACATTGTTCCCTGTAGTATTATTTCTGGCTGAATACAGAACAAATACAAAATGTTGTGTACGTCAGTGTTATGAAGTAACTTTTAAAGACAGTCAAAACTTAAAAATATCACTCCGCTACAATACAAACCATACGGGATAATATCCAGGTATTATAATACACTTAACACATAGCAGCTTGATCATTACCATTCATTTTTGGCTATGTCATGACTAACCAGTAAAATGCTGATGGTGGGTTCACTTCTCAGTATTTCTCAAAGAATGTATGCACAGTAAGTAAGGCCAATGCCAAATGTCATTCTGCATGATAAAAAAATCCACTTCTTTCTGCACTATACAGTTGAAGAACAACATTGTTATTTTTTATGAAATGAATGTTTGTTTGGAAGAAACTCTCAATAGGGCTAAGACAATTTATAGTGTGTCAACTGCAGTAATTAACCACAAAAACTTTGTTTCTGAAGCTTAATGATGTGTTGATGTATCACCCAAATACAATTTTATTACAATCTCTATAATTCTGTTTATTTCTGTCTAAAAGCAGCGACTCTGATCATTTCTTTACCCAGATAAACTCAGAGAAGAGGATAACATGTCCCAATGGAGCCACTTTTCTTTGCCTTCTCCTTAATTTGAACTGAAAGGAAGAGTGTGTGCTGCCTCTGTATTTGCACCCATCCTGCATTGTGAGTATTTGCATTTTTGTAACAACAAAGCCTGTTGATGTCAGATCACTCATTGCTGTATGTTGTTTGCCAATGTAATGAACATGCCTCTGAAGTTCTGAAATAAGAATCAAATTCCCATTCAGGGAGACTCTAATTTAATTCATAGAGAGCTATTGTATGCAGATTTTTAAGATGCCCTTGTGTGTTAGCCAGTTTAGTTTTGTACCGCTTCTGCTGAGATATTTGATCATGGACCAGAAGAAAGAAATGGATCCTCTTTCTTTTGTAAGAAGGAGTAAATATGCTCTACAGCTCTAAATCGACAGTGAACCGTCACAGGGATTTGAATATACGTGTTGAAGAACATGAACAGTCTACATACATGCTGGAATTCAATAATGATATGCAAACCCAAATCCCTAATTATGTGGGTTTATTTGAATATGATTTTTTAAAATACCCGGAGTAATCTGTATTGCAGCATTTGGAAATAAGGCACTTAAGCTCTCTAGAATCAAAAATTCTCTGTTAAGGTGTTTAGCGTTATTTTTCTCTGTACCAAAATCCAATTACCAGCTTGAAAATTAATTATGAATCGATGGAATCTATGAACAGAATCGCTCTGAGGTTGGCAGTAATGCTTTTGCACTTTTCCCCAAACCTGTAACATTAAGTGTAAGTAGTGTCTTTTTAAATTAGAACAAATATCCCCTGTGTTAATGCAATATTTTGATGTTAATTTTTCATTATTTGTTTTTCTTCAATCTACTGTAAGTATACGGAAAGTTCACTGGTATCAAATCTTACTGTAACCCTCATTATTATTAACCTATGTGTGTGTTATGTATTCGTGTTTGACTAACAGCGTGTGTTCCAGCACAAGTATGTATGTGTGCATGAATATGTGTGTGTGTGTGTGTGTGTGTGTGGTTGCCCTGAGTTTGGATATCTAAATCAGAAGAATATTTACATTGAAACACACCTATTTTTAGAAATTTTACCCTGCTGCCATCATGGGCACCGGTTTCTTATTTACAAAAGTTAGCAAAATATTCAGCGTTGTTGTGATTGAATTTACCAGTTTAATTGAATTTAAACTGTATAAAATAAAAGGAAAGTGAATGAAGGAAAGTTAAATTTGAGATTGTGGTCAGTCTGATAGTTGATGTAATGACGTGTCACTTCCATAAATCCTTGTAATGTTTTAACATCTTGACTTCCACAGAAATGCTATTAGCATTAGCATTAGCAGTGTTCATACTTAGTCAATCTAAAGAACAGCCACAAACGTATTTCGTTGTCTGATTGCCTGGCTACATTCTTCACGTTCCTATAAAATATGTGAAGCAGAACCAGTTATTTTATAGAGCATCCATGCACTTTAACCAGCCTCTTTATCTCAATAATGGAGATAGTTCCCCTGGAATCACAAGGCATAAATAAAAGAGAAGTCCCAAAGCCACAGAAATTATATTTCCTTATACTCCACAGTTTATAAGACCAATCTCTCCACTGATGTTCATGTTGTGATCTGCACTTTAGACAAGAGTCTCCACCACTGTTCGTAGTATAGCAGTCCTTAATAAGTCTGTCTGAGTCAATCCTGATAAAAGGCATATCCTTTATATTCCCCCTTTTCCCATTTATTCCTTCTGCAGCAGTAAAGGAAAATGCTATAAACTCAAGCAAATGCACCAAATGCATTTTGAAATTGATAAATATTTCAGAGCTGCTGAGAACATATTTAAACTGCATTCAAGACCCCCCCCCCCCTTGTGAGATTATGATCCTGCTCTTGCCTTTTAGAGATAATCAATGACTCTTGTTATTCCTTTCGCTACAGCCTTCTTTGTGTGTTGAATGGTATAAAGTGAAGTGCAAGCGCGTATGTGTGTAATGAATGCCCAAGACGTGGCACACTGTGAAAGTGCCATTAATCTACATGTTCTGGAAATATAACCAATTGTCAGACAGGCACTCACAGATATTCCATCATGTATCCAATTGCCTTTTACCAAGTTCTACAATTCATTTGCGATGTAATGCACCCAATAAAAATGTATTCTGACTGCTCTATTGATTGTGAAATAGCTTAATCTCCCCATAGACAAAAAGATGTATACCACCCATTTTAGCCCAGAAACAGTATTATATCTTTATTTGAAATATTGCTGAGTGCAGTTGTGCATGGCTTTTCACCTCTTTATTTTGCTCTGCAATGATCTGGGCATTACATATAGACATTGACTTAAAAAAAACATTATGTGGTAGTCAGTTGATTCATCTTGTCCTGTGAAGGAAGATGAGGGTGTGATGATATTTTTTTTAATTTAGTTTTATCTTATTCAAACTTGAAACGATCCTCACATGACTCATGCATGGCGTATGTGCACATACTATTTAAATACAATAAATACAATAGATCTGTTGATTTTGGGTAGAGGTCACTTTTAAGTCTACAATTGGATAAATTGTCCATGGCAATGGGTATGAGGCTCTGGCTTTTAAACATGCTCTGATGTGAAACACTGAACACCTCATTTTAATATTTGAACTGATGGATAAATATGCATGCCTATGAAAATTTGATGTAGCAGCATAGACTTTTTTCTTGATCTTTCTCCACTTCATGTCTCCCTTCACTTAACTCTCCTTTTTCTTTATTCACTATACCCTCTTCTCTCACACTCCACCCCCCCACCCCTCATCCCTCTCTCTCGATCACCCTGCCTACAGTACATGTGTATCATTAGCTCCTTTTCTCCATTATCTGCAGCCATCTAGTGTCGGCTTTGTGCCCTAGAAATTACGGTGCCTCTCTGCCAGCTTTCATTTCTTCACAGCACAGATACAGTAGAACTGTATTTACTATCAATTTAAAATTCAGTTGCTACTTAAAGTCAGTTATTTCAAGAATAGCGAGTAATTTTCACAAGAAATGCTGATGGTTTGCATGCTCCCAGAACATCTACTCACCCAGGTGTTTAGATAGCAAGTTTTGATAAGTTTTGTAGCATGTGTATAAAAGAGATCAGTCAGGAGACAATGCCAGTAAAGCTTCACAGCAGTGTAAGTTATTAAGATGTCATGTTCCACATTATTTTGAAACAAGGTGGCTGTCTCTGTGCGTGTGAAAGGTCACAAAGGAGGAGAGTCAGTGGCAGAAAATCAGTCAGACATACGTGACAGATAGAGCACAACCTGACAGTGAATGCAAACAGCACAGTTACTGATCTTTGTGCTGTTCTCTTCCCATCTGGGACAGACAGTCACTAATAACTGCGAACACCTGGGCAGCCTCCAGGCTCTACAGCCCAGCCCCTGGGGCTCTTCACCTGGGACATGAGGCCTTACACAGCTTCCCTTCCCACTCGAAAGCTGCCTAGAGCAAGCAGATTATCGCTCGTCGCCCAGGAGGGACATGTGGCCTGGAATTCTGTCAAATTCTTTTACATTAATCATCAGGACTGAGAGATAGCGCCTCACACAGTATCATAAAGTCAACTTTCCAAAAGTTACAATAAAAATAAGCTAATATCCCCATAAATTTTTATTTATTTGGTTTGCAGAATCAGTGAGATATTGCAGAAGAAGAAATGACATGTCAAACCACAGAAAATCCAAAAAAAAGGATGCACAGGTACAACCCTGTCTCCTACTTTTAAATAATGAAGTGGCACAAAGACACAAAGCAAAAGAAGTTAACACCAAAGATTAAAAAGAATGATCAGTTGAACGTATCATGCCATATATTGGCTTTTAGCATTTCACCCTTCTTTGACCTTCACTTTTGACATGGTCGCTCAGGTGTCTCTGTGGCAGACAAAGGTGAACAAAATCTAAATATTGCTTAACTGTTTCTACAGAAAAGGATGCAAGAGATTCAGGAAATATCTTGACATGAGCAATGTCAATCACTCAACAAAGTAATTTCTTTCTTTTTCGTGCAATATAAATATAGTCGCCAGTCATAGGGGCAATCACAGTCCAGTTTAACATTCATAAATAACTTGTTTGGCAGTATTTTACTAAATGAGGGTAGACGAGAAAAATACAAAATGAACACATATATTTGGGTATAACTCATGCAACAGAAAATCCTCTGCGCCAACACGTTTGCACGTATTGACACAAAGCATTCAGGGGCCAAATGAAAAACTAATTAAATGAAAACATGTGCTAAGCTCAGTGGTATATGGACTTCTACTGTACACACAGGACTCTGTTAGACATTTGTAACCTAATTCTGTTATGTTTCAATTACCAGACGCACCTTTGGAGTCCACAGAAAGGTTAAGCAAACATGACGTAGTATATGCAGTACTTAAGATCTAGGTGCACACATCCTCAGCCTAAATGCTCCTATCTGCCTATTTAATTAAGTTTAAGCTCAGACTCATGGTAAATATGAGTCTGAGCTTGTTTATGAGGGAGCTGGTAATTTGGGTTGTGGCCTCTAAGCTTTAAGGTCACCCAGAAGTCATTTTCACTATAAGTCGACTTCATTACAGTTTTATACCCACACATCACTGACTATATCATTTAATTATCAGAGCTGTAAATGTCAACTTTGCTCAAACGTTCTATTGCACAGACCCCAGCACAGAGAGCTAATTTATTGTTTAGTGAATATCCTTTAAGTACCACAGGGAAAGTTCCAGTGATTTGGCTAATAACTAAAAACTTTGGTATGCTAAAGAGAACAACAACATTTCATCTTTGTTTGCTTAACTTTTATTCAGGTGCGCCTGTCTCAGAATTCAACATGTATAGCCATAGGCAAATTATTCAGTCTTGAAACATTGTTATTGTATTGAATAACTGATGATATGTCTTGGCTAAGGCTGTTATATGTTTACATGAGCTTCCCCTTTTATGTTTGGATAGCCTTCAAACCCATTTACAGGAAAAAGGAAATGAAGGACCACCAACGTCTCATGACACAATCCTGCGGGTGATAGAAAGATAGACAATGATTAGAGCTCCCAGACATGATGTACTAATGTATGTGTGGTAATTCAACTTATTAGCCTTTTTGAGTATTTTGAGTAAAATATATCAAATTTGTAGCACAATATGTGTTAGTGAAAAGAAAGTCTAAGCAAATATTAACGTTACTTTCTATAGTAATTTTGATTTGAATGATAAGACAGGACACTGTTAGTTAGCCAATTCATTTCAGCATGGAGCAGAAATGAATACAAGAGGCACAACCAAAGCAAAGTTTTTAATTTTTGAAAGCACAGTTGTCACTGAATGTTTGATAATGATGTCATAAAATAGGTTAAGTGCAAGTATAAAATACCTCTAAATTCATTCTTTAAAGTCCGTTTTTTTACTCTCAGCTTTCCTTCCACTCTAGAGCCTGTGTTTCCCCATTCTGAGCTAAAGGGGGGGGAGATAAATGTGATTTAAATTAATAGCTGCTACTAAATAACTGCTCGGCTGGTAAACGATGCATTCATCAGATACAGACAGCCAATATCCTGTGATTCATGGCACTCCTTACCACGTGAAGGGTGCCAACAAAAATTGTTATTACTTTTTAATAAAGTGTACCAGTCACTAATCCTCTCATTTATCACTAGAAAGCAGTTGGTATGGAGCGAGCTGGTGTAAAACGGCGTGCCTGGCTGCTCTGATGAAGAGGAATGGGATTAGCATTGTAGAGTAAAGATGTAGTTAATGTAGGAGTGCTATTTTGCAATGCACCTTTTGATAGTACAGCACAAGTCCCATATTTATCAGACATCAACAGCAAAATCTGTATTATTGTATATTCACTTACTTTTATTTTTATTTTCTTCTTTCCCTATGGAATCACCACAGCAGATGATGGTCCACACATTTATTTGCTACAGGTTTTGTGCCGGTTCCCCTTCCTGATGCATCCCTTGGCATGGGGTTTAGGATCGCCAGTGGCAGTCCTATGGGACCCACTATTATTGAATACTTACATAATTACCCCAAAATGGTCATCGTACAGCATTTTCCAGTAACACAGGTGTTAGGTTTGCAACATGCACGTGTAAAGGAAATCCCTGCAGTACTAAATCAAGGGTTGGTTTGTCAGATATAACTAAGATGCAGCTGCACAGTGAGTATTCATGTAAGTGCGTCAGAGAAATACAATAGCACATAGGAGACTGTGATTTGGTAAGAGACTAGATCCATTCACATCCCTGTGCCTTTTTTATTGAGTAGCAGTGGAAATCAAATCCCATTTTACACTCAAATTGCATTACACCCATATAATGCATGCATGTACTTCAGTGTTACTGTAATTTTGACTCACTGACATCAGCCTTGTTTAATCTTCATTTGCCTCCCATAAAGTCAGATTACAGACTTTCCTCTTTATTAAAACAACGTGGATTCATGGAAACAGACATCTATCCCTCAGTGTTTTCTGTAACACACTAGCAGATACCTTCAGAAGATTCTGTAATTCTTTGACATTGTATTGCATATTACATGTGTGTACAACAGCGATACTGTGATATGTTTTACATTGTGACTTTTTGTTCTTGTTTTAATTTTTACTGTATCATTTTCTATTGTTTATTTGAATTTGCCGTATACCAAGTTAGAGATTTCAGCTGTTACAATCTGAGACATAACCAATGTCTGCTTCCATAGCACAAATGTTTCCTAGGATTATGTCCACTCTGTAGTCAACATAAAGTGAAAGCACCACCCACCTCCTCAGGATAAAGCCATCACAGTGAGGTACAGTGATTAAAGACTGTGTCTTGACCTTGTATCCTTGACTGAGATAAACCCTCCAAAATTTCTAAAACAAACAAGCCACAGCTCTGTTAATTTAGCCTTCCAGCAGAAGCATTGAGGCTGTTGAAGCAGTCGTGGATGATTCCCCTTGTGTACGGACCAATGTTAAGCCTCCAGAACAGGTAACAGTCAATCCATTAACCTTAGCTTTTAGCGACTGCTTCATGTCACTACCTCTGTGTCTTTCACACACATACTAATGCACACACTGCCACGTGGGCACAAACACATACACATGCATGCTCCATCCCCCGCCTTGATACATTTTTTTATAATAGTTGCTAGGCAAAGACTTGAAAAGGTCAATGCAGCTCCTCTTGACATTGAATCTGCCATTGTAATAATAAGCTACTTTCTCTTTCTTTTCAGCTACATTAACAATACCCTACCACTGAGCCTGAAGCCATCCGTCCACCTCCCATATGTTGGTTATGGACATACACTCACGCACGTACACACACACACCCACACCCACACATATATAAAAACACAATTAAATATATATCTAATGTTCAGGAACATATTAATCCATACACACAAGAAGGTGAACATACAATGGAAGCACAGACATAATATATAAACAAAAACAGAGATATTAAAGCACACACACACACATATACACACACCACATATCATCCCCCCTGCCTAAGTGGGTGTCAGCAGCCATCTTCAGCTAGGTAATATGAAAGGGCTTCCAACGGCAGGGGTCATGTTAAATTGTAACGCAAATGTTATTCCTCAATTATCCTTCTGGGGGAAATGTCAACTGCTTCAAGGGGAATCAGACTGGATCAAAAGAGTGTGTGTGTGTCTCCATGTGCGCGCTGCCTCAGGCCAAAGAGTCAAACAAGTATTCACACTTGGACTGCCCACTCCTGTCCCCTTTCACCCCTACACTGCAGACACACAGACGGATTCACTCCATATTCCCATGTCTTCCAATTCCCAAACTATTGCTTATTATGAGGTTGTTTAAAGTCAGAATCAGCCATTCCATTAAAATATTACTTATTTCCTAGACTGATATGTTATAACTGTTGCAGAAACATTAGAAGGTGTTTTCACAGTCATCTTGAAAGACACTGTTAAAATATTACAAATGGTGGTTGACTTAAATTATTTTGTTATAGCCTTCCATGTGACTAAACCATTTACATTTTGTATAATAATATAACAATAATAATAATATGTGGAAAGCATAAAAATAGTGGTAGATAAAGTATCCTCTCAAACACATTTAAACCAGGTCAGCATTTATTCTTTAGTTCTTTTCAAAAGAATCCCCCATCCCGTGAATTCTTGTGGTGGCTGCCCAGTTGGGACCTGGGGAGTTTCTCAAGTGAATTTAATGAAAAACTGTGCTGTGATTGGCAGCTGAATGTGTAAGCTAACAAAGGCTTGCCTCAATGAGGGGTCAGGAGTGAAAATAGCATTGGCCTTTGCCAGTGGCCTTCCCTGCCTGGCTCACTGGATATTACAAGTTACCAAATTTATATTTGCAATAACAAATTGACTCCAATTGGTCTAAGTGGGGATCAGGACCTGGCTGGAAATTTGCAGGTCTGCTAGGAAATCATTTTGTGGACCTTTGTGGAAACAACAGGTCATTGACTGAAGCCCGAGGGGACATAAGGACAGAGGAAAGGTCGAATAGAAAGACACACACAGATATGTATTTGTTGTGTGTGCACACATACAAACTCAGGTGTATATTGTTATTTCTGCGCACGTTCCCACATACATGACCACACACACAAAGACGTGAATTGCTTTTACTTTTACTTGTCTCCATGTCATCAATTCAGTTTTTGCCAAATGCAGATTTTGTTCTTATGGACATTCAGAACTTTGGTGTTAACAGCTTATGAAATCTCTTTCACATTTTCCATAAATTACGAAATATATCTAGTCTACTAATACCAAACCATTTCTCACTGAGTACACACAATTGCACTCAACAGTCCAGATAGAAGCATAATTAAAATGCATTCTAAAGGACTTAATAGTCATAGTTGGAAGAACGGTGACCATAATGCTTATAATATAAGTCTGTTGTAACTAATAGTGGAATAAAAGAAATGATGATTGTCCTGGTGGCTGCAACCAGACTTATGTCAAGAACTGATTGTTCTCATCCCTATCCTATCCTCTGTCTTTTATTCTGTCTTTCACATCATTTCTCTTATCACTCTCCTCTATTGTAAGCACTGTTGGCTCGTCCCCATGGCTACAGCCGATGATATCATGTTATCAATGTAATAAAACTAAAGTGCTAGGCAGGAAATTGAAAGTGTATTCGTACAGGAAATAACAGTGCTCTGTCATAATCTACAGTCAAAAACATGTGTTCATCCACGTATTGTCGCCTTATCTGATAGTAGAAGAAACGTTGTGGTCAGCCATCTTTTTTTTCTTTCTTCTCATCATACTCTTTTTGTTTCTTTTCTTTTCACATAACTAACAATTTGTCAGTTCAGCGTCAATTACGTCAGCGTTAGCTAGCATTATCATCACTTCTAAGACACTGTTAATTATCTACTGTCATCTTTGCTATTAAATATGCATTTTAATATGGGTAAGTCAGCTCACATCTAAAATGGTAAGATTGATGTATTCTTAAAAGATTTGAAATATATTCAGCTTCACTTCACTTTACCATCATTCCTGGAAACTCAAACATGAGCAGAGTTTGTTTATTTGATTGAACCGAATTAAATAAATGTATACAAAGATAAGAAAAGAAAATCCAAAACAAAAAAAAAATGCTTTTTACCACCTGAAACAACTATGAAAACAACTTTACATATTAAAAAATTTGTTTAAACTAATAAAAACATAACTGCCATATTTCAGCAGCTATTTCATAATTATCTTCTTTCAGAGACAGGCAAGACAAGATCTCTGGTGTGCCTCCCTAAGATTGGAAAAAGAGAGAGAGAGGTAGATGACACAAGGTCGCCCTCTGTCTGAAGTAATAGAAAACGTCCTCTACTGTACATGATGTATTTGGATAGCTAGCTCGGTGTGTGTTTGCTTGTGTTGTGTGTCTATAATAGCATTTATAATGATTGCAGTAAGTAGGGGAGCTGCCATCCGCACAGAGGGGAATACCAAGTTGATGAGCATATAATCACTAATATGATCTACTAATGAATATGAAGTTAATCAGAGACCCAGAAGCAAAAGCCAGTGGATGGGTTTGACACTCTCAGTCGGCAACACATTCTGAACAGTGTGGGGCAGATTTAAGAAACGAAAAAAGATTCAAGATGTCAAGAGTCACGTGAAGCTGTTATGCACTGTTTTTTCTTCACACACACAGTAGATGAATCACTTTGTTCCATCCTGTACTATTTCAGTGGTAGCTGGCTCTTTAATTGGCTGATGTGATACAGCCGTACTGGTAAAGTGGCTAAAGTGGCACAGAAACATATAGCAATACGTCTCATTTGCATTTAATTAATTAAAGGCCACTCTCTGAGCTATATTTAAACAAAGATTGACTGGAGCAACATATGATTTCTTTTTTCTTTCCTTTTTTTTTCTCGTTCTCTTTCTGACACGCTCTCTTACACACGCATTGTCTCACTGTCCTTTCTATGTATGTGTGTGTGTGTGTGTGTGTGTGTGGCCCAAGGCGCAGCTCTACCCCTCTTAGTTCTAATTGATGTAAATGGAAAGAGTGAAGAAGGCTTGGTGAGGGCTGACCTTGTTATATCAGGGGAGTTTCACCCCAATTAATCACAAGATCCCTTTCCAGATGCTTCAAGCTAATAAACAGCACTCCCAAATCAAAAAGTCCCTGCACTTGTACAGCCACTCCAATGTGCTACCCACTCAAGATTAAAGCCCACTGTGAATAGAAAGAGGCCAAGTGCACTTCTAACAATGCAGGGTGGCAGGATGAGTTAGTTAAAGGCAGATGAGAAGCATGTGGAGCCCTTTTTTTTTCTTTTTCTGACAATTTAAGCATTTTACTGCAAATTGCATGTCAAATTACCCTTGCAGTGAAATACCCCTAATGATCCCCTCCTTTCTTGTGTAAATAGTCATTTTCCATCTATTTCTGTAATACTTAGTGGGGATTTCAGGGATTATGCAAACTAAATTATTTCACACATTTTAAAAGGATTATTTTAACAATGTGGGACATGTCAGTCTACTTCACAACACACAATGGTTTCTCTGTGATGTAACTATTTGAAAAAAAAAACACTACCAAAGCACAGACAATTGAACATGATGAATAGAGCACACAACATATAATGAAATACAATGCGTTCATACCATACTGTAAGTACATTTCATATATACCGTGTTGTGACATTTAAAAGGAAGGGAGCAATGTGACATTAAAGTGTGGGACAGTCAAATTCCTCTGTATATATCCACAGCTAACTCAATTTTAATAAATTCTCTGAATATTTTAAAGGTTAATGCATGTGATTGGTGTATACCATAGCAACTGCTGTTTGGGCCTTATGATAATAGTCAAATCCTGTGGCTCAAACAACTGAGGCATGCAATTTTGATTTGTGCCTGAATCCACTCCAGTCTTTCCTAATATTTTTAATCACCATTTTCCTACTACTATTATTATGATTTAAAAAATCATATTGATAATAACTGAATTTTAAAAATGAATCGTTTCATTTAGATTAGTTACTGGACTAGGCTTTGTTAGCATCCAGTAGAGATTGGGGGAAAGATAAAAAAACTACAGCAGTAAGACAGTAACAGATGAACATGTAGAAATGCATAGTAGGGCACAGAATAAAAGTAAACAGATAAAGGATTGTAGATGCTATGATAACAGATGGGAAGGGAAAGAAAGTCTGCTCAAGTGAAACTCAAGGTAACTTTTTATTTCCCCCCCTTTCTTTCCCCACCCTTTAGACTAGAAGAAGTGAGATCTGGTGACAAGCTCCATTTAATAATGGATCAAAACTAACAAAACATATTAACTTTCTTACTTATAAAGAGAAAAAATAAATCGGCTTTGGTCAATTACCTCTTACATTTCCGCTATACTATGTAACAGACAACAAACAAGGAAGGAGCAAAAGAAAAGCAAGTAGCTAAACATAAGGAAACCAAAAACCAGCCTGCAAAATTAATGAACCACCATAAACAAAGTGGCTGGCAACCGGTGCATGTGTGTGTATGTGTGTGCATCTGTGAAAAGGTGGAGGTGGGTTTGCTTTTGAAACAAACAGTGACATGTGTGCTGTACCTTTCTGCCCCCCCACCCCACCCTCCCACTGCCCTCACCCCCCTTTCTCTCTCCAGTGAGTCACTTCAAAGTCTGAAGCCTGTTGGCTTGACTTACACCTCATCCAATTAGTCAGCAGTATCTCAGTGACCCTGAAAAATAGCCCTCTCTTTTCGATGCTCCACCGTCACTTGATCCCAGGTAACACAATACCCGTGGCTGAGAAGACACACACGCATATAAACACATGCACACACAAACATCTGATACCTGGATCTCGTGGTGTAATGATAAAATGAGGCAGGGAAAGGGAGTGGGCTCAGACGTCAACAGCATTAGCGAAACAAAAAAACGAGAGAGGACAGGAGGGAGGGCGGAGGAAGGAGCCAGGTACAAAATTGATGGCTCACAATACAGCGGGCAATGTAACAAAATGAATTTGTTGCTCTGTTGTCTGTAACAAAAGACCTAATTGAAGCTGGACCTGATGTCCCTTGTCTGTTGCTTTTCTTGGCATGTTAAGTATGCTGTAAGATATGCTGATCCTCACTTGGGCTGAATTATTTAGGCGGGTAAGAAGTTACAGCAGAACAAGGAGGAACAAAGCAGCATAGGACGTGTTGTGTGCACTGTACAGGTGTGTGACCACACACATGGGTTTTAAGATGATAAAAGTGGCTCAATGCATTTTGATACAGTGTGTATCAGACTGTTCCCTGAAAATGACCTAACATCCCGTAAGAATACACAATCTATGAATGTATGAAATCATTTTCATTTCAAACTGTAAATTTAAACTTTTTTTTTGTGTTATTTTATCCTTCATTTTAACATCGTTGCGTCTTTCTCACCAGCCACCATGACACAGCACTAGTGAGCTTGCAAGGACATCTTGGTTCCCCTGTAGCGCATGTCTGGAATCCAATTACTAGGCAGCACTTTATGCTGTGTGAGGATGCATTACTATTTCAATATTGAGATGTCAAATTACACACAGGGCTTCTAATGCACTCTGGCAATCATAGCCCACTGCTCAGACTGCTGGCAACAAAACTGTCAGAGGACCTTGTCACGGGGGAAGGGAAATCTGATTCGCTCATATTCTCGTTCTCTTTTTTGACCGTGACTTCCTTCAGTCATTCTGTACCATTGTGTTTTCTCTCGTTTCCCTCTCTCTATTTCTCGGGTGTTTCTCTGAGGGGGTTTCATTGCCCAGAATTCCATGGCAGGGCATAAGACGAGGAGGGCTACATTCTCTGACAGGTGACATTTACCAAGAGACTCTGCCTGGCATGCCCACATTGTTGGCTTCACCATGAACAAACAGTCAACTAGACAGCTGAAGTGCCTTTAAAACGAAAGAAGAAAACTACCTTATCCCGTCGATGATGAAGCTCCACTTACAGTCATAACCTTATGAACTTCCTCAGTACTGATTTTCTGATCCTTACACAACAAAAAATATCTTTCTTGTCATAAATTCATAAAATATGCTGACTGAACATAACATATACTGTATATACATACATAACAAAAACATATTATAGACTTACTGTAATACTATGTGTAACATGCCATCTACATTTGCCTTATTTGTCCATTGTCAGTGTTGGCTGCTGCTTTTTGATGTACACTTCTGCTCCGCCTATGTGGGTCTGGAGGTCTCAGCAGTGGTCCTCCTGTACAAAAGCTGACATGGGGGCAGGTTTACTCAGAGGAAAACTCACCCAGTGAACACAAAACAGAGATGGTTTCTGACATCTTGTGAAGTTGTCTATGTCCCTAGATATACCTTTGGGGGCGGGAGAGCCGGGTGGGGAGCAGCAGCAGCAGCACAGAGACCATCAGGGCCTTCTATACTTGCCAGGCACTGAATTTTTAATGCACACGGCCCCAACAAATGCATGGGCAGCACGGTGTTGTCACCCTGGCATATTTTATCACTGATCAAACATTAGTCGGCAGCTGTTGTAAACTTGTAGCTGTCTTGGTGGCAGTGGCGATGACAGGCTGTGACACACTGGTGAGAGACTGAGGCCCAGCTGGCTGCTTTACTTACTTACAATCTGGCTTTGTGTAAAAATAAATAAATAAAAGAGTGTTTCTTCCACCTCACGCAGCCATCTCTCTCTCTGTCTCTCTCTCCCCTTCTCACTATCACTCATTCCCTCATTTGTTCCTAACTTCCTTCTCTCCTCACTCTTTTGCTTGTACTTTTCTGTCACATAGCTGTTTTCACACTCACTCCTGCTCTCTCTCTCTCTCTCTCTCTCTCTGTTGTGTCTTATGATTTCCCCAACTGCATGTTTTGTGTCCTTGCGGTGTTAGGAGAGACACACATTGTGCATCTTACAGCAGTTACCTGAAAAAAACAGAAAAGTATGAGGAGCAAAAGATGTACCTCCAGAGTCTTGGCTGGGCTCAAAAAGAGAAGGCGCGAAGGAGACATTTTGACAGCTTGAAGAAAGAAAGTGGAAACAGTCTGTGGCACTACAAATACACTGTGTGTTTCATTGACACAGTTTGCTCTCAGTAGAGTCTAAAACGTGATTTGAAGGTCTGAGAGACTGAGATGGCTACAATCTGCTCTAATCCTAATTAATCTGAGGAAAATAAAAAAAATTTATTAACCAAATTAAACCTAATTTAAATACACGCTCATGAAAAAAGTTATATTTTGAAGGAAGTGTGTGTTTTCATTGTAAGTTACCGTAAGACTTTACTAGGCCAAGTTAAATGACAGAAAAATCTTCATCAAAGTCCGTAAATTATGTGTGTTACTGTTGTTCTGTATATGAAAAATGTTTGCTTCCATGTGGGCATATTGTTAGATGCATGTTTATGCAGAGTAAAACATCATTCCAAGCAAATATATCAATATTTCATAGCTTAATTCATTATGCAAATTCCTCAACTGAATATTTTAGTAATTGGTTAGGACATGAGACCCCCCCTCCTTTCCCATTCCATGTGTCTCTTTTGCACAAAGGCAGCGGTTGGACAGCTCACTGGTGGGAATTACCTTTTGGCTGGCACTAAATAATTTTTATTTCTAATTTATTTCGTGACAATGGGCACACGCAAAGGGAGAGTCCCCTCAGTCAGCCAAGTGCCTTGTTGGCAATGATTGATTACCCAATATCTAATTAGCTGAGATCCAATCACTTATTATGCAGAGTGTGGGACAAACAAACCGAAGTCAACTGTCAGCCGATTGATTGATGACACTCCCAATCCTGCTTTTGTTTGCGCTAATGTCCTGATGCTTGTTACAACCACTAAAGCTCGCTCGGACAATGCAGTCTGTCACGTTGACGGTGAGTTGCCGGCCTCCCGTCTTTCTCACCAACGGAAACAACTCATTTTTAGTGATTGCGTGTGTATTTACAAGTGCGCGTGTGTTTATGTGTGGAGAACATCTGCGTGTGTGTGAAAATATAGTGTTGAAGACAGGGCGAGATTTGTCAGGTTTTTGGCCCTATTAAATGAAGGTCTCCTCTCCTAACCCTGAGGTGCAGGTAGGTTTTTAACACGAAGAAGAGGGGAAAGGGAGCAGCATCACGAGGAAAGGACATTTTTCATCACAACTCCTTTGGGCTTGGACTTGGTCTGACAAGTTATATCCAATTGTACATCTTATTTTATTTTATTCCATTTATATGTAGACATTTTAAGAGACCTGTAGAACAGGCTGTCTTTCACAGCCATTTAAAAGTGAAATAGTTCTTTGGACTTTTTGATGCCGTATGATTTTGACCACCTGTTGAAGTGTGGAGCATAAATGAAACAGTAATGTCAGCCATGCAACACACATTATAGTATATTGTCATTTTGTTTCCAGGCTGTACACAGAAGAGTCAGTTCTCAAATGATGGGAATCATCGTGAACATCGAGCAGCTCGATGGACAGGAAATTAACTAGCTCTTGTTTTATTTGTGTCAGGCAACAAATGCAAAGAAATGCCACTAAAAATGCACACACACATATTTGTGTGTTTAGCGTACCTTCACTTTTTTGATGGTTTTGAATTTTTGCTATAATGTTGTATTCAAAACATAACACGTAACAGCTCATTGCATTTTTATTATTAAAACGATAATATCATTGTTATTATCATGTTCCTACAAGAAGTTTTTTTACAGTTGCTCTCATACACATATTATCCGCTACTGCAGTGAAAGAAATCCAGGTGCTTTGAATAGTGTTAATGTGTAAATGTTACACTATATCCTTCAGTGGGATCCACAACAGAATCTCAACAATTATCATGTTGAACAGCCACTTTTTTGTTCTTTATTGTGTCTACACACAATTTATTACATTTGTGTATAATTCAATGTTCTTTTTCAGCAGAGCGAAATGACAATTTGACATCATTAAAAATGTATAGCGACTCAGGGGCTTAAGGGGCTTCCATTAGTAAATAGGGTCTAAAACTCACTCAGATGTGCAGGCACACACATACACACGCACACAATCATGCACACATAGCAAGTGGGTGGGGGTGTTATCGAAAGCTAACATGCTCAAGGTTCAAGGATGGGGGGCCTTTGAGATCCAGCAGTAATTTATTGTGAGATATTCAGCATCTGATCTCAGTGACAGTAGCCTCTGGCTTGATTCATAAGCGCTAAAATGTCTCTTTTCTCTTCTCACCTGTGTGTGTATGTGTAAATGCTTGCATGCATGCATAATTGTGTGTGTTTTCTGTATATGTGTGTAAAGGTTGAACAGAAAGACTGCGAGGGCTGAGTTCTCTGACAGACATCAAACAACTGAAGACAGATGCCTGGACAGTATTAATCAAAAATTTCCCATTTCCTTAAGAATTAATCGTTAAATAATTAATTTGGCAGCTACAGGCAGCAGTTAAAGGGGGGTTTTGCCATCCTGCTGGTTAGAATTAGTCCTTGTCAAGAGGCTAGATTGATATATTTATTATTTATCAGATTAATCATTACTGGAGACATTAGGATCCACTGTTGAGATCATACCGGTTATAGCATAGGTGGGGGCGAGAGAGAGAGAAGGCAGGATCAAATGAGAAAAACAGAGAGTGGCAGGTGGCAGCCGTGTGTGGTGATTACAGTGTAAGGTGGTCAAGGGTACACCAGAGGGTCTGGACACACACACACACACACATCAACGCAATCTAAAGAGGGGGTGGCGGGCAGGACGTGGCTCTAGCCCCGAGCACTTCTTGTTTCTTAAGCCAGTACAGCAGAATGGTGGAAGGGGGAGAATGGCAAAGATGTCATTGATCCAATGGCTTCACAGAGGTCAGGGCAGGTCCTGGGGTCATTTCTGTTCACAATAAATGTCTAGAGAATATCCCCGAGGCTGTGGTGACTGACCATCTCATATCAAAACAATATCTGTCTCTCTCGTTACCCCCAAAACAATCTCCTTTTTTTTGTTTTTCATGAGAGTTGAGCGTTGCTGAAGGTCATATTGTAACGTTGTCTGGGTGATTTTGTTTTGTTACTGTTCCACTCTCTTAGTTTTGGGTCCCAAATTGATAATGGAAAAAAAGTAAGGCCAGCTGGAGTAGTTGATATTTAGATCACTTGAATAATTAAACGTCATCATTAAACAACTTATTTTAATATGACAAAAATACTCTGTACTATATTGTTACTTACTGTTATACTGAACTGTAACGGTTTATTGTTTGTCTAAACACATCTATTGGCAATAAGCGAACATGAGCCACAGTAAACTAGATAGTATATTGTACATCATCCAGACTCGGTAAGTCTATTCGTATAAGGGCACTTTTTGTACCTGACAAGCCATATTCATTAGTAACAAAAAAGTTTCTTCTGACTCAACAAAGACATCTTCTTACTCAAGAGAAAGTCTTTTGTCCTTCAAAACATTACACTATCGCAGTGACAACTACGTCTTCTATAGACAATTCAGTACATGGGATATCCTGACATCATGGATTGTAGATTATACTGTTTATCGTTTACCTGTTTGGAGACAATACCTCATTGCAAAATGGACCATTTTTGTCTTAAATAATATTGGGTTGGTTTGCACTAGGCTGCAGGTCATTGTCTAGCTGCACTGTGAAGTACTGTGAAGCACTGGTCATTGAGTTATGCAGCTTTTGACCTGACTAAAAAAAAAAACAATATCTGCTGCTGTAGAAATTATGACACAAACAAAGGAGGTTATGTATCTAGGTAAACAGTCCTCACTGGGAGGATGCCAGGTGGATGGTTGGACTGCAAAACCCATGATTTCCCCATAGGAAACAGACATTTGAGTATCTTCTATCATCTATCAGTCAGCCACAATCTTTTTAATAACCCTAACCTTGTAGTTTGTGCTTAAACAAAATCAAATAGTTCCTCAGTGTAACCGCACCCTGATAGTTCCACAGTCATAACGGTATTTATGATAGATTACATGGGGAGCATGATATGCTATCCGCCATTATGCTGTTATTTCCAGAGATACTTGCTGCCACAGGGGTGCTATTTCACTATATATCAAACACACTGATATATGTCATAGGTGTGCTATGACATTGAAAAAATATAAAAGACAAAATCTCTAATAACCCAACTAAAAGCCAAAATGTTGCTACAGTATACTTCTGTGCCCCTCATGTCATACAGCACTTCCGCAGAAGATACTGTACGTCTAAAACTGTGTTAATTGAAGCATAAAGAGTGAAATTACTATTCCACTCCATTCACCTTTCATCTCCTCTTGCTGCATTCTTATCTTACAAATGGATCTGGCCAGCAAATTTAGAGGCGTAATTGTACATCACAACGCAGAAATCGAGATGGGAAGTGAGAGGGCACTCCCTGTACACCTATTCCTTTGCCGACACAATCAAAAGCGAGTTCATGTCAGTGTGAAAAACCCATTTGTGTTCAAAAACAAAACACATCCTCATCTAATAATGGGGTAAATCACTCAGTTATCACCAACCATGCAAAGCAAGACCTCATGAAGAGGGCTGCTAAACCCTGGTCTTCGCTCTCTATTGGGAAGGAGGGCAGATGAGAACAGGAGGGGTCAGCGATGGAGGGAGGAATAAAAGGTAGGAACTCAGAAAGGATACCCATTTTGTGGAGAGGAAGAATCCATTTTGCAAGATGATTTGGCTTCAAATCTGCAGGGACTAACCCTTGACATGAAGTCATATTGTGTTGGAGTTTTAGCCCTAAATTCATACATCAATTATTTACTGTCAACACCGATTGTATAAGTGTAGGAAATTACGAAGGATGGGTATTTTCTCTCAGGCAGAAACAATGTGATACAGCGGATACACTCCACCTAATGTGTCAGACCCAGTGTCCACGCAGTGTCCGACGGAGGAATTATTTATGCATTAGAAAACTGTGTGCTGGGGCAAAGTAAAAAAAAAAAAGACAGACACATTATTTTAAACCTTTCATAACATGCATCAATATTTCAGCAGAAATAAATAAAGGATGGCGGGCTTGTTTGGAGGACAGCTGTAGCTCGCTTCGCTTGGCTAGCTTGGAGCAGGGGCTCTTGGGATGCCACGCATACCAGCCCCCAGTAAAACCCCTCCATCTCTTTTTAATCATCCACTTAGAACAGGGTGACTGGAGGAGCTGTCAAGGTTAGCTCCTTTGATGGTAGAGGATGGATATATTGTGGGGCAGAGGCAAAAGAGGAGGGAGGAGTCACTTTTTGTTTGGAAGACAAATAAAAGATAAAAAAAAGTCAAGTACAATGTTGATGTTACCAAAGCTACCAATCTTGCCCATAGGGAAAAAGTTATTCGGGGAATGAGAAGGTCACTGGAGTGGTCTGATTGTAATACATTTTTGCTGATGGACTTGGCAGAGTTAGTGACACAGAGATGCAAAGAGACTGAGAGAGAAAGCCCTCTAAGTGACTTTTGCAGGTGGTGAGTACAGTAGTCTTTATTCAGTGCAGAACAAGAGCTGCTGGCTGTGATTGCACAAATACCTTTGCATCCAATTACATTCTTGATTACTTATAATGCTGATGCATGTTCCACGACTCACCTCTTGACAATTTTAACAGCTTCACCAACTCAGGGTCCTTGTTTTTGTTTATCAAGTTTGTAATTACTACAGAGAAATGTGTTGCTAACACATTACATAATAAGCCTAAAAAATTCTTGTAGAGTAAAGGAAAACATTGGCAAGTTAATAGCCAAATTGATTGCAATGCCATGTCTACCATTTCTCTTTGCAACACAATCATTCTGTCCTTTGATTTGTTCCCTTGCATTTGGAAAAATCAATTCTCACAGGACTGAGAGAGAGAGAGGCCCAGAGAGGAGGGGAAAAGGGGAGAGAGAGCTTCTGTTGCAGGACAATGTGTAATGTGTTCTATTACAATCCCAATTGAGCCAGCAGGATGCTAAATTAAAGCTCATTTAAACAGTCCAGCGTAGAGTGAATTCCAAATCCAGACTCCACGGTTGTTAGCCAGAGATGTGTGTGCATGTGTGTGCACATCATACAGAGTTTGCCTCCTCCTGTTTTTCCTCACATGCGTATGCCTGCATAGGGAGCCATAAGGCATCCTTTTTTTTTCTCATGCTGACATCTTTTAAAGGTCAAACCTCTGGAAGGAAATGTAGAGAAAGGACAGGTAACACAGGCTGGATTCTGTCCTGTGTGTTTGACAGCTCTGCTCTCTCTGGTTAGCTTCTGCAGGAAAAAAGAGTTTTGCCAAGAGAGATGCATTTACATCATCGATTAGGCCCAAGTACCGCTGTAAATATCAAGTAACAACACAAGGGACGGAGTTTGACATTGCTCCTGTGATTTTATTTCATCTGTTGCCTCAGTGGAGTGAAAGTATCTGTTTTCTAGATATGTTATCTTTAATCAGAGTGAAGTTACAGCTTGGACAGGAACAGGAACAACAAAGCAAGATCAAAAACGCGTTTGGCCTTGACTTGACACAAGTGATTCCTGCATTGCTTAATTAAGGTTTTACCACTGTGTACTTACATGTTGTCACAAATTAAATGAAATTCCTATTCATAAGTACAAAAGTGAAATGCAAACTGTTTAAAATCCACTTTATATGCTTTATCATGGTGAAAAAGCTTAAGTTAAACCTCTAAACTTCTATATGGGGGCTTAGCAAGCATTTGTAGATGCCACATGATTACATGCACATACCAGCCCAGAGATATTTAGTGTGACTCTGGTCCCTTCATATTGTACAGACGTTTTTATTTTCAACTTGTATGAGGGAGGTCTTTACTGTGGTTTGTCTGAGCAAGCTCACCTTAAAAAAAACCTTTCCACTGTCACACTAGCCAGTTGGATCACTGCTGCTTATCGCAGGCAGATGCAAGTCTTCTCTGAATATGAAACATTTGTACTACTGCCCTCTAGAGATTTTGTAAAGGCAACAAATCTCATTTTCCAGCAACAAATGTTATCAGGGACCTTCTTCTGTGTCTGCTTTCTCAAGCGGTGTCACAACACTCAGCCTGCGTTCAGGGCCTGACACAGAAGCACACTTTCAAGGGGATATGATGAGATGAAGGTTATTAGTCCAAGTCCATTTAGCTGCACATTTATGTTTATTTTTGACAAGTTAACACATGTAGACTAATGGTCACTTGAGAACCTAGCTGTTGGTGATGAATGACTGCTACACTGACATTCACTGGTGTTGTTGACTTATGTATTTATTTTACGTATTTTTTGCCGGGATGGTGGTGCAATTGCTAACTGTCTAAGAACCCCAGGGTTGGTGGTTTGGCATCAAACAGTAGAAATTAGAGGGTAGGTATGATATTTCAGGAAATCTACCAAACTTGATATAATAACAACATTAAATATATATACAGTATAGCACTAAAGAGCTAAAACTTTTGGCATGAGACACATTTTTATTTAAAACAAATGTCCCATATGTTGTTGACTTTGTTCATTCTGTAGCACCTGGCAAACACACAGCGTACACAGCTTCATCGCGCTGAGCTGAGCAGAATGGAGGGATGATTTCTCTCCCTTGAGGAAGCCTGAGGAGAATTGAAGGTGCCAGTTTGAGTCTTTCAGATCTTTACACCCTTCTCCAGTGATGCTCTCCTCGTCACAATAAACTGTCCCTTTTTTATGCGTTTTTGGTTCACCCACTTATAATCTGGACAAGATAGCTCCTTCTCCATAGCTGTAAGCGGTATAACTCTTCCCTGCCTTGCTTTATCTCCATGTTCCTACAAGCCAGCTTGAATGGGGAAACCATTATCTCTGGACTCACAAAGGAGCCAGACGTCCGCATTCAAGATGTTCTATACATGATATATTGATCAATTCGTGGAGACTAATAGCATTGTAATGAATGGAGAAGGGGACGGAGTTAATGTCTCCAGGGTTCATGCAAACTGCAAACTGCAAATGAAGCACTCAGTGACACAAAAGGTCTGGTCCGGTGAATTATAATTAGATCCTGGCCTCAATAAAAGTCAGGGGGTTGTTACTCAGCCCTCTACTTAATTTGCTACTGACTCTGATGACAGCCCAAAGAAAATACTGGTTAGTTGAGGGTAAGATGTTAGAGTCACTTCTAGCGTTGACATAACAGAAGCAAGCTTACATCAAGCTTTTATGGAAAACAATTTAGCTAATGTTTTGGAATCATGCACATAAATGTGTTCAATGAGTTTTTACTCATGTTGAAGCTGCAGTATATTGTTGAAATTAACACATTTGAGAGCCAGTCTGTGTTTTCTCCATTCCAAAAGGCTTAAGGGAAAAACAGTGAGGAGCATGAGGAGTAGAGCGACAAGCGGCAAAGAGTGAAGAAAAAGAAGAGAGGTGCCAAAAACAAGATTAGCCTTTCAAACACTTCTGAGTAGTGCTGCTTTCAAGCGAGCAACTGACTGTGCTGGAAACCATATCTTAAACACATGTTTGCACTGAGGAGCGTTTTGCCTAACAAAACTGACAACCATTTTATTAACTTATTCACTGAGACTGAAGTAATCAAGCTCTAAAGAGGCGAGCAGTTCTGCCAAATAGTTTTTTTAGCTTTTACATTGTAAGAAAATACTCCTGTGAGTTTTTATAGTAGATTTCAATGAGTAAAATACAAAACATTTCTCAACTTGTTGAATTTTTTCCATTTTACACAACAATATGTGGACACATTTCAATGTTCTGGAGGTGACTGAAAAAAATGAAAAGGGTCTAAGAGAAAGGGAAAAAAAGCTGTAATCACAAGGTTATTAGGAATGCCACTATTTTAATTATACTGTATATACCCTCACATAAGTGTGAATTGCACCAGGTGGAAACAAATCTGATGTATCATTATTGCTGTCGTTTGTTTTGTTCATATCAGTACAATGACATGCACAGTGGATACAACCTCAAGGATTTATATTTCTGACAACTGCAGCAGATAAAAAAAAAATCCACTTTAGGCCATATGTAACTCCTGTGTCAGCTACACAGTCAAGTACTTTTTTTCACTGCGAGCCAACACCTTTTAATCTTCTCCTCTTCGTTATGAATAAAGCTAAGTATATTACTCACTGACAACAATGCCTCTCCCCTCAATTTATGTTCCAGCAACCTCACAGCACGAGGGACAATTTGTATCTTTCTATGCAGGCTCTCAGCTATATGTTTAGAAGCAGGAGGGGAGGGGATCTGTAGGCATCTGATATGCTTTGGTTTAGTAGGAAAAACAATGGGGGCCTCTGGAGTAATGTTGTGCGATTTTTTTTTTCTTTATAGGAACCACTCGAGGCAAAGCCCACCTACAGCTCAATGTGCGAACACGCCTCCTTTTCTAATCTGCTGCCATTCATTGGGCAAGAGAACTAACAAAGATGACTTTTGACAACCCAAGAAATCAAACTGCAGCTGTCAGAGCTTTTCTTGAAGAAAAAACACAAGAGTAAAAGGAGCAGCCTACGCAGTCAGCTCTCTTCACTCTTACCCCCTTCACTTAACCGGCACTTACACACACACACACTGAGTCATCCCTAGAAGCCTCGTCCTTCTCTGCCTCTTCTTCTGCTGCTCGACAAGAACTTTTGCTGACACTTCCCTCAGAAAAGAAGGTAAAAAAGAGGACAGCAGGGAAAAAGAGTAAAGAGAGAGAAATGGATGGAGGGAGGGGATTTGAGTGAGGACTGAAGTGACACAGAGAGGGACAGAAAAGGCAGCTAAAGGGATTAAATAGAGAATTAGCTCACGTTTCAGAGGGTTCACTTTGCTGATCTGGTGAGCATTTCGGTTAGAGAACCTCTATCCATCCCTTCACTCTCCCTTCCTCCCACGATCCATCCCACCCTCCACTCCTCCACTCTATTTTCCCGTCTCAATGGGTTGGTAGAATTAGTCAGACTCTTGGCAGTCACTCCGGGTGTCACTTCATGGGTTCACTAAGGGCAACCCGGCTCCTTCTCCTCAGGCTTGGGGTCAGGGAGACGATGAAATCTCTGTGTGGTTCAAGCAAAACAAAGGCTGCCCTCCAAAAAACGTCTTGCTTGGGGGTGGTTGCTTGTGAAAAACTATGTTGTTCTGCGGCCCCATGCTTCTTGAATAGATTTGTTAAAGCCCCTATGGTTGGTTTATGCTAAACAGAGCTCTGGCATGAGGGAGCGGCCAAGGCAAGCCCAAGCCAGAACATCACTACTTTGTTAGCACCCGTCCACCCCCACCATCCAGCACACACTTTGATGCTTTTTTTTTTTTTTTGGGAGATACCCACTGAAATCCAAATCTCTCTCCCCCTCTCTTCTCTTTCCACTCTGCTCCTTCCATCTTACTCCTTCAGTTCCCTCGCTTCCCCCTTTCTTCTATTTCTGCCATGCAAAGATAATCAGGTTTATGTAAAGTATGTGTGCTCTTTTGACAGTCGGCGATACCTCATTAATTCAATCACACCAAGCACCATTGTTCTCAAAGTGTTTGAAATGCGTACTGGGGAAGGGGGCCTTTTTTAATCCTGTCAATCAATGTTAACATTTTTCTAGCTGTTGCCATGGTTGAGGCCAGAGTTCATGAAAACAGAGAATATGAGCCAACAAAACAAGAATAAAGACTTATTTGAGATTGGTCTTTTTAAAAGGACATCTACCATGCACAAAAACACGAGAAGCAAATGTAGACAAGTTTGGACACTATAGCGTGGCTGAGAGGGGGTGAGAGAAAAGAGCATTTGGAAACCAAACAGGCGCCATAAAAACTTGACCCGAGAGGGCTCTGGGAAAAACCTGATGAATCGCCTTCCGGAAGAACTGTGGTTTTTCTCCCCTTGTGCGTTCTCCAATAGCACAATGACTAATACATTTCAACACATGACTCTGAGGGTTCCATACTGTTGTAATGCACTGCTGGAATGCTGATACTACACCACAGAAAAACTGATAAAATAACGGATTTTTTTTTTTTTTTGAAAGGGTAAATGCTTTACGCTGCATTGTTATTAAACTGTCTCTTTCTGCTACTTGTGTGTATGGTTTTGACATGTCTGTTTATTGAAAATTTATTATATGCATTGCAAATCGTACAAGCTTTCTTTTCAGTGAAAAATAATGCTACATGAAAATGTTTGATTATAATTCGATAAGAATTAGTCTTCACGTCAACTTAAGCACAAAACCGAAGCTCACAATGGACAGGATAAATAATGGTAATGAATTAGATGTATTTTAATTATATCAATAAAAAAACATTATTCTAAAGAGTTATCATAAAACAGACATTTTTAGAAGAACAGATGCAGACACATTATTATTGGCACACAAACATATAGACACAATAAAGACAAATGGTCATGTCTGCCCTCTAGTTGCCAGTAAGTCAGTGACACTACTGTATATCCCACAGAGATATAGCGCTGACGTTAGTGAGATTACACAGCCCACTGTAACACCACAGTTAAGATAATGTTTATTCAATTCAAATGAAAAATTTGGATTAGTCAATTTTAAAACCGGATTTGAAAAGTGCTCCTACATACCCATCATCTCTTTGTTTGATAGGCTACCCAAATTCTTCAGACTAAATTTATTCACACAGGTCAAACACACTTTCAAAAATTATTATTATTTAATTGTTCACATGCCAGTCTCATCAAACCTGTAAAAGCAGGAAATAAGACAAAATCATGTCAGGGTGGAAAGTTCTAGTGTTGGGAGATCCCCATCCTTTCTTCTCTGTCCATTTACAACCTAATCTGTCGGGAGAATGTGAAAAAGTAAAGTGAGAAGGAGGCAGATTAAGCCATTGAAGCGCTGGGGGTGCTTCCTACGCATCACTGAGTCCTTTCAGACCAATTTAAACACTGTTTGTTTATTAGTGTCTTATGCATGGCATTAGTGGCCTAGCTTATCTTGGCACACATATAGAGTGGCACAATACGGCACTGTTCAAAGCCCAGATATGACCGTGTGTCTGTGTGTGTGTGTGTGAGGAAGCTCGGTTGTTCGCGATGCTTCTCAGACCTTGTTTAAGTAGTGAAAGACCATGTGAGACACAAATTATTGGCCACCGATGCACTTATGCTTTGTGTAAACATGCTCAACACACCCGGTTGCTACACAGCCTCTGTGGCACTGACAAAAGACTTAAAGGTGCACAGAGGAGATTTGGTTTAAACTAATCTCTCTTCGGTGTTTACCATATATGCATGGACATATCAGCTGCCACTGCCATTGTTTGAGAAATACCTATGGTTGCTATATCTGATAAAGACCAGTGTAATCCCTTTCTCTCTCTTTGACCCCACCACCCCACCCATCCCTTTTTCTAACTCATTCTTACTTTACTCAATGCTTTGCCACCTGTCTACTTTTCCGTCCATTTCTTTCATCCCATCTATGACCTCTCTACATTTCTGTCACTCTTCTCTCTGAAACATAGTCTGCAACACCTGACTGTCTTGATCTGTCTAATTGAAATATAGCACAAAACTGATATAATACAAAACAAAACAATTTGTATCTTAATGTTAAATTTCAAAAGGTGGAATCTACAAAATAAAAGAAGCTGGGCTGGTCTCCTCAGAAGTGGCCACTGCAAGGCAGTGTTGTGTGTAAAATAATTTAACCATGTTCAGTGCTCCAAGAAAACTGCTACACGAAATTGCATTAAGCAAACACAGACACATACACACATTACTGATCCTACTGTTAATTAAATTGTAAAAAAACTGTCTGTGACATATCCTTATCTGGCATTGACAGACATTTCTTTCTTCCAGCATATTGGTCAGCTCGTCATGAGCGACAGAGAGAAAGAGGGAGATAGCTAAAGAGATACGGTCTTTCACTGTTGTATTCAAAGTCTTTACTGCTAAACTTGGTAATAGGGAATTGTTGTGTGTGTCTGTGTGTGTAGCTTGCTGAGAGAGTGCAATCAGCTGTTACTGCTACCTTCCTCTAATATTATGAAATATTTCTTAATAGTGAAGTCAGATGCTTTTCAGTAATCATTTCAGTCACATCATATACTTTTACAGACTTTAAAAGTAACAGACATAGATATAATTAAATAGGTCGGAAGGTCAGTTACTGACAATGTTGACTCACCTATTAATCCAACAGTAGATGCTTATTCTCAAAATCCAACAAACATGTTATTTCTATTGTGTGATTTGGGAAAAGAATCAGTGTGCATCTCTGCCAAGGCAACACAGTTTGCTCTTTGTGTGTTAAAATGTAGTTTAGCAGACAAAAAATAAATGCAGTTTCATTCCAGAAGCACTGCACTTCAATAACAGGTCTGCAAAAATACAATAGTGGCTGCGTTATTTTATCCACCTTAGTGCAAACAAGTTTGTTTGTTGTTTGTGTTGTTTAAATAAACTACCAAGTAGTTTGACAAACTATAACATAGTTAGAATTCTTTTTTTTTTTTTGGTATTTTTTTAGCCTATTTTTATGTAATCTTCTAAAACAATACAAATAAAGTTGTTGCTATCGTTGTTTAGCAACACACTGCTACATTCAGAGCAACACATGCATACACCACCAAACACACAGGGACATAACAGAAAATGAATGACATTAAACAACCTTAAACTTTCCTGTATGTTTAAATTGTAAACACATCATTTACAAAAAAGAAACTAAGCACAGGGTCAAAAACGATTAATAAAGAATGTAATGTTATTACTGAAATGTTCCCAGACAAACTTTTTTTACATTTTGTGTCTTACATGTGATTAATCTTCAGGGCAGAAGTAGCGTATATGAAATACACTGCATGTAACATACATGTCAAAAGCAATCTCTGCCACAGAATCCGAGACATCTTCATTGTGTGAGTGAAGACAACATCCATCAACGTTGCATGAAAATAATTTGCCAGCTTTATTCAATCTACATACATCTTCTCTCCCCTTCTTTGCTCTACCTCCAAAACTCACTCAGATGAGACGCCATGAGATTGTTATCTTGCCTCGCCTTTGTATGAAAACCAAATTGGGAATTGCTTTTTTCCTTGATTCACTTCCATGCAAACAAAGAAGTTGTTTTTTATTTTCATGTAAATGTCTTTTTTATAGGAGGCGACAAGTGTAATCAATCTTCCTCAAGACAAGGTAGGAGGGCCTGCCGAGGGGGGATTATTGGTGCTTAGTAGCCCGGGGATCATAAAACAAGGAAATTGAAAGTGATATTTAATTGACACTGCCATTTCCACTGCACTGCGAAGTCTCGTCCCCCCATTGCCACATCTCTCCCACACACCAGGCCATCTCGCTTGCCGCAGGTGAAGAGAGGGGAGGAAAGAACTTGCCAGAGCAAATTTCCTCTCAAACCCTCCTGCTAGAACCTGGAGAGCAAGCTGTCAATCTCAGAGCACATTGCTGTGAAAGAGACAAGGAGGGGAAAGTTTTACCTTGAGAAAAATAGATTTCAAAATGTCACTTCATCGGTGTGGTGCACTATACTCTAGTGAATTGGAACCTGGCCAACATTGTGCATTTACGTGGACAAACATCATACCTGCTTTATTTAGCATTGACAACACAGACCACAAACCACAAAGAGGTCAACTATTGTCGATGAGATGTGATGCTAAATTCTAAATTTTACACTACCTACTGTATATTCCTCTAAAATTCCCATTGTTCACCATAGTGTATCTGTCATTTTCCACCACCAGTTTCAGCATTTAACACTGCATGAATTAATAAGCCTTCATTCAATTATAAGTAAGACAGTCTCAAGACGGTCTCATGCAACAATAAAAGAAGGAGTGGGAGCAGAGCAGAATTACTGTCTGAGATACTGCCTCTGAAATGGAAAGTGACACTGACTAATTAAAGTAACCTAATGAGATCAGAAGGTTTTTTTTTTCTCTCTCTGAGGACTTGTACTAGAATAGGCGCTGGTCTGCCTCTCTGACCCCTGAATGGTAACTTGTGACCTGACCTGTGGACTTGCTAGAGGTTCCCAGTGCATCAGTATATTCAATCATTAAATAAAATTACTAATACTGAATAGAAACATTAGAAAATTGATAGATAGATAGATTGATAGATTAATGCTACTGTGAAAAGCTTGTTGGATTTAGATAATGCCTCATTTACTTATTTGCTGTAGTAAATTGATCATGATGTCAATTGTGAATAAGTGGTTTGTCCACATTGAATTTCTTTTTTCATTATTCTTTTTTTATATTTATAGCTTTTATAATTTTGTTTTTCTTTTACGGTCTGATTCCAGTATTTCCCAAAATATGTGAGTTTCTGTATTTTAGCTTTGCTGTCAGACATGATTAGTTTTCTATTGTCTCTGCTTATTATGCAAGATAGTTAAACCTGTTGTAACATATACATGTATTATTATTTTGAATTTATATTTTAAATTGGTAGTAAACTATTATTCCATTGCAGCAGCTGCAGCTATCCACCCACTCTGCCTGTCTGACAAGATGTATTTAAAAAGCTTGCTGCTGACCTACAGAGGCTTTAGGCAGGCTTTGGGGACAGGCAGCAATTGGTGTCAAAGAGAGGCCAAACGGCGATGATTTATTGCCTGGAAGATTTGACTGGCGAGGAGCTGCTGCCACCACAATTATCTTTACTACTAAACTCACAGACTGACTGCATGTTATTCCATCGGCTTCTGCCACAGCCACTGCCTTCTACACACACACACACACACACACACACACACTGCTTTTTTACAAGTGCTGTTCATGTTTGAGTGGTTGGGCCTCTGTGTCTTTGGTCTGCCTTGTCCACTTAAAAGGGCATTAATCAATGGCTACTTTATAAATCAGGAGGTCCATGCAGGCTCAAAGCGATTATGAGGTCAGAGCTCTGCAGAAGTACTTAACCAATCCCCAAACCCACCCGGACTTTATATATTTTACTTCCTTGCGGCCAGGTGATTCATCATCATTCTCCCACTGAGGCGTAATGAAACAGGAAGGCAGGAAGGGAGGGAGGACTTGATGTTAAGCAAAGGTATAGAAGATGAGAGGAAGGCAATAGGGAAGATAAAGATAAAGAAGGAGGAAGATCAGGGAATAAAATGCTCCATTCTCTGGTCACCTCTACCCACCAGTAACTCTCTGTTCTTCTTGTTACCTACTTTAACTGTCGCTGCATAAATCCCTGGACGACTTGGAGCCACTTAACATCAGGCCTATTCATCCAGTTTCCCCAGATTTTTTGAGACAAAGCGTCTTGAGGATGTAGTTACTGTCCTGAATATGATGGCTTGTTGTGCCTTTTCAGGATAGGCAGCACTTTTGACTTCTGTCTGGTTTGAGAAGTAGAAGAAATAATACAGTGTGTAAAAACAGGGGTGGGGACAATGCGATTGGTTTTATGGATGAAATTTGCAAAACTAGGATGACAGACAGGAGGTTAGTAAAAGGGAGAGAGTGTGTGGAAGAAAACATCTTTTTTTTTTTCACATAAGTACATAGGTGTAGACAGTGAGCACCAGAAGAAGATAGGCAAAAGAGAAGAGGTCTTAACGACAGGCCTGGAGGCATTAGTTATTAGTCAAATGAGTAAGTTGAGTAAGACATCGGTATGTAATGCTCTGTCTAGAAGATAATCTAATAGACACTTGAATGATGATCTTAGGTTACCTGTATAACGTCCAATTTACAGACAAACAATGTCAGATTAAAGAGACACACTGAGTCATTTTGAAGTGAAAGTAGGAGATAATAAAGGACAAAGGGAAGGAAGTATCAAGGATGTGCAGCCACTAGTAAGGAAGAAAACTATAGAGAGCAAGAGAAAGAAGAGTGGAAGGAATGAGGAAAATGAAATGATGAAGAGAAGATAGCTTCTTCTTCACCACATCTAGAGACAGATACTCAGTGTGGTTTTGACAGCGCAGGAGAGGCCCTGGACGTACAGTGGAGAAGACAGTTTCCATTACCCGTGGCACCCACCGGAGAACAATTTGGTGAGGCTGGGTAAATTGTGATTTAAGAAGTGTAATGACATGTAATAATTTGCTGTCACTGTTGTCAGGCAGTAGGCAAGGCAGGTCTCCTTAGCAGGGGGAGGAGGGAAGACAGAATAAAACAGGAAGTTGGAAACAGTCAAAACAAATGAGAGGAGACATTGTATATGTGGGGAGGGGCAACTACAATGAAAATAATAGTGGTGTATTGAAGCAATAATAAATGCTGTAGGAGAGTACACGTTTTGCGGATTACAGTAGTAAACCTAAACAAGAAAGGCTATTGTTCTACACATTCGACCTGGTTTTACATCAGAAAGAATGAAATGAGGCTAGTTACCTGATGGCTGCAACAGCAAGTAGTTAAAAAGGTTTCAAATAAACTTAAAATAACACTTAATAAAAATAAGTCCGGTGCTTTATGCTCTAAGCCAGACTAAGTTTGCTCTCAGCATTGTGCCTAAAGAGATTTATATGCACAGTACACTTATAAACAAGGAATTTGTGGTCATAGTAAAAAGTGTTTATTGTCAGTTCATTTATAGGGTAAATATCTTACATCTCCTCAAGAAACACTGTGCAAGATGCACTACAAAATTATTAGTTGTCTGAACTTTAGGTCACACAATGTCAGTACTTTACTTTGTCCTGTTACAAGTCAAATTAAAATAGTTGTTGACTGGTTTAGTTTCACTTTGTTTTTTTTATGTTTATAACAACATTCAGTGTTCCAACTTCTCGGTGCAACTTTTTGGGTTTTCATATAAAATGTCTAAGAAATTATGTCCTTAGAATTGTGTAAACCTTTATTATCCCAGAACACAACCCAACCTATGGGCATTCAACAAAGGAGTTTTATCTTTGACATATGTAATTTATGAAAAATAAAGCACAAGCTTCACTGTTATTAATGCCTCATCACAAGCTCCAATAGAGCAAGGAATCGTACTGTAGGCTTTGAGTGATTATGTTATCACTTTTAGTGTATGCTTTGCATAGACGTGCACAGATTTAGAAGTGAAAGAAGACGGTAGACTTGTGAAACTGAATCTCTCTACAGGATTCTTACACAGATGCAATACATTAGATACAATGAGGCATACATGCATGTTTTGATATGTTTGCATTATTCATCTTTTTCTTAAGACTTAGCAAAATTAATATAGCTGAGAAATAATCAAAAAGGTACAGAGAAAACAGGTTTTTTTAACACTTGATAGGAGGCAACTTATTTGAAAAGGGTCATTTACTCAATTCAGTGTTTTACTGAGAACACGTGGTGCAATAATGTCACTCAGATTATTTTTTTTCTTTTCTTTCTGATTGTACTCTTTGTAACAGCTTTTACCACATAATCAACATTAATACGCTGCCAGGCATGAAAGCCATATTTGACTTTTTTTCTTAACTCAGCAGATAACTGCACTGGGCATACATATGTTTATCACAGTTATATCTCTATTACAAGTCCCTTGCTTAAAGGAAATACATTATGCATGCAAGCAGAACACTAAATAAAATAAATCAAAGTGAAAATGAAATGGGATTACAAAGCAGCACAGTGACTAAGAAGCAGTGACAAGACTAATTCAACATCTTTTATGGCCAAAATCTTGCGTTTCTGCTATATGGTATTAAACATTTGCTAAATTACATGGACAAGCCATGCCCATGCTTTTGTCTTACTCCATCTTCTGTAATATATGTCCCTTCCTTTCTCACTGTCTGTACTGCTTCTAAACGCAAAGTTGTTTGATCATAAATTGTTGAAGTGCAATGACTTGTCTCCTCCACTTTCACTCAGTGGTCCTAGTAGTAGAAAGAACAGATTAAAAAAAGTCTGCCACACTACCCAACCGGTCTCAGCATACCATTAGCATATATATGAGATTTGAGACATTTTCTAATATTCTCCAGCAGGACTCATCTGTCATGGCCTAGTGATGAATTATAAAATGCTTGTTTGGGTGTGAGGAAGCTGGAAAAGTGTACCTCCATAACTGTTACTATGCCTGCGTTAAAAAAGGAGGGGGAGAAAATCAGTGTAGAGAATAAAAAAAGAAGTTTTATGCATGTTATTACCTATGCCATTAGCCAATGTGTGTGGGAACCGGTAACAACTCCTGTACACGTGTCACAAAGTTACAGGAGAGGTGAATGGAGACATGCATTAATATTCTCCCTGTTCAAATCAGAAGTAGAAACGTAGTCCAAAGAAACAGGATATGAACCAAATATTGCAGCTCACCACTCAACATATGAATACACACACTGACTGTTTCCCGGTGGTTCTGGGGATGTTAGGGGAGCTCATACATATAGTAGACAAGTGGATGGTGACTGGGTGTGTACAATACCCGTAGAGGCCAGGACATCCTCTGTATACTGTACATATGTAAAGGTGCAACTTTGCTGGACAGTAAGTGAAGCAGAAATGGCTGTTCATGAGGGTCTTATTTCCCACCCAACAACTTTTAGACTTGTTTGATTTGGGCAACATCACTCGGTATTAGAGGGCAAGTGGGCTGGGGACTCAGGATTTACAGAGAGGTTAAAGCCATCCATCTGCTGTTGTGTAGTGTAGTGTAGTAGCCGTGCTTTAACTCTTTAATCTTTGGTCTTGTGTCATTAAAACTCCATTTTTGATATGGGGGAAAGTGATATATTACAGTTAGCAGAACTTTACAATGCATGCACTATAGTGTATTGTATATATAAAAACATTTAGTCAACAAGTTTAATTACAGCTTACACTATGTATTATTTACCTTAGAGAGAGTTTAGCCACCACATCTTATGGTGTGACAGAGGAGGTGTAATTCTTTATAAAGCTTTATATTCCAACTCCTTGCAAATATCCCATGTGTTAATTAAACGAGTAAAAAGTGCAGTGGCCTGTGTCCTAAATTAATTGCTTTCTATTAGATTACTTTATTGTAGATACACCAAGCCATATTATTAACATTGTTGTACATTCTCCTACATTCAATTTCCTTGAACATTATTACTGAGAGAAATCACTCTCTCTTTCTTGTGCTGTCTCTCTCTCTCTCTCTTTCTTCCTTCTCAAGATTGTTCCAAATTTCTGTCATGGTGCATTCTGCTCAGTTAATTAAAGAGGGCTAAAGTGCAGTGGCCTGTATCCTATTGCCATCAAATCCATAATTTAGAGAAAAAACATTTACATTAACTTGCTATTAATGCCGCCTGCGCCCACTTTTCAATTCCCGCTAAGTATGATCTTACACAATAATCGTTGTTGCCTGTAAGACAAAAAAGGGGAGGAAGTCCACAAGGGGGACAAGAGAAATTTGATGCTGCTGTTAATTAAATGAATAAAAGTGCACCAGGCTGTGTCTTGAAAAACAGCTTTGAGTAATAAAAATATAACAAAAAAATCTCACCCTCTTCTTCCTTTCAATTCAGCTTTAAATGCTATTACACAAGGTAATGGAGTTTGGGAATGGGAACTTCTTGATAGCTGTCAGAAAGAAAGAGCGAGTGAGGGAACAGGCAGAGAATGCCTTGTATTTCTTTCTCTTTTTTTAATAAAACAACCAAGCTCAGCAGTCTGTATCCTATCTCAGCTATTGCATCTATTGGATTGGATTATTTTACATTTTGATTGAAACGATGTCCATGCCAGATAAAACCACAGACCCCAGCTGTTGTAATTGAATCAGGGTGGAGTTGTTTATTCGGTTGATCTACAGCAGTGATTTGCTTGTCCTAACACCCAATGCATAAAAGATCCACTCTTGTTTAACACACTGCTGATTAGATCTGTTTAAAATGGCGAAACAAGAGGCGTCCGTGTCCAGAGATGGGCAGGCATAAAGATAATACATATAACAGCAGGAGATGGGGGGGGGGCATAGAGAGAGAGAAAAGCAGCAGAGGAGAAGATAGAAAGGAGAGTGCAAAGGGGGCCCCCATATTCTCTCATTCTCTTGATGTTGTTGAGTGTGTACGTGTTTGAGTGTGGCAAATGCACCATCTGCTTAACTTTCTAAGTGAAACCAAAACTTTTAGTAAGTAAGCTTCACAGATGCGCGATGCACATGAGGACTTGAAAATCATTTAAATAACATCTAAGGGTAATTAAGGGTAAATATAAGTTCTTCTAAGAATATAAAACAGCTTATATGCAGTTGTACTAAGGCTCTAAATGACACCAAAAACGTCCATGAATGATGGGAATAAATTTTAATTTACTAACACACTGATGCAATATTAACATCAGCTTTAGACTATACACAAGTGAACCTTATTTATGAGGACTACTAAATGTATGCTGCACAATGGATGGTTGATCATCAAATAATGACTCTTATCACACTGGAGTGAAATGCACATCCATCATGCTGAGAAAAAGGTGAACATCAACCCAAGTGTGCAACGCATGCTGATTTCAGTATCACTCCTTGAGGGGCCACATATGAAAACATAATCTGTTTATATTGCGATGCCCCTCAAACAACAACAACTATGTCAAGGGCACAGACAAAAGTCTCAAAAATGTTTACAGTTTGTCCTATCATATCTGTGATATGAGGCCTTCTTTTAGGAAAATATCAACGTCACTTCAGATTAATTTGACTTTTAGGATAATCTAAATCAACTTTAATGAAAGTGTTTAGAAAACTGTTCTATCATAACA
Organism: Ctenopoma multispine; assembly: GCA_034779795.1. Classification (NCBI taxonomy): domain Eukaryota; kingdom Metazoa; phylum Chordata; class Actinopteri; order Anabantiformes; family Anabantidae; genus Ctenopoma; species Ctenopoma multispine. The sequence goes on along the minus strand of JAUYWH010000008.1, from coordinate 15,053,351 downwards.
ATCGGCATAATACTGTGTCCAATTATCTAGTTTAAGTTTTTTTGGTCTTTTGAAAATACATAAGTAAATGTTTGTTGCACATAGTGTATGCACACATTTTATTCAGATATTGAAAGCACATCGATTCAGTATATTGAGCAGTTTAGCACGGCTGTAAACCTCTAGCAAAAATGCCCCATGAACACTATGGCTTAATAGCGCATACTGCACTCACAATTACCACCAATGGACAATAAAAAATGTATTATAACTTTGTAGCAAATTAAATTATTTTGAAAACGTCATTATAAATAAATCATCATAAAACTAGTCACATCCTGCGTTAAACTAAAAACAGGATATGTATCAACACTGAACTGTTCTCAGGACACAAAACACTGTGTAATCTTTGACATTTACTAACATTTCTATTAGGTCAACATTTGTCTGAAAGTCTAACCTTTGTTCTTCCCTCTCTGTATATTATCTGCATATTAAACCAAAGCATCTGATTTTATCCCAAAAAAAAAAGAAAAAAGAAAAGCTTTACAAAAACCACAGATCGTGTTTTTAATACTTTCTCACGTTTCAGGCACATTTGGGTCTCTTCACTATAATCAATCATCTCTATTAACAGCCATATCTTGTGCTCTGCCAGCCATGACCCCTGGACAGCTGAGCTCTGATTGTATCACTGCATGCATGCCACGTTTTACTTACCCTGACACCCCTGTGTTGCTTTACACCTCTCTCTCCTGTCTGCTCATGTGGTGTTATAAGCATCCTGTTGTCTTGTAGTTGTTTTATCAGGCTACTGCAATTGCTCACTGTGGCCCTTCGGTAACCCGAATAACCTGAAACACAGAAACATCTCAGACACATGAACTCCACACATACAGCGGAGAACAGAGACATGTATAGTAAACAACAAACAGTGTTCTTGATTAAATGAAAATATTCATCACACTTACAGGAAAACACTTTCCTACAAATCTCTGCATTTAACAGATATAATTATGCACTAACAGCGCAATTTATTTCTAACACATATATTTTATACTATGCTTTAAAAATCAGTAATATTAATACTGATATAATAGACATAGGAATTATGATATATACTATCATATATATTCAATTCTAAACACTAAGAACTCCTGGTAAGCATAAAAGTTGTTTAAAAAATGCTGTAAATAGCACACGTGTTGTTCATAATTTTGTGTTGAAATATATTTTTAAAATAGTCATTTTGAAGATGTAAAATACTTTAGAAATCTTAGGCTTAAAGACTAAGATCCACAAGTATAATCTTAGTCACATCATAAGGTAGTCACTGCTCCTTCATTTGAAGCAAACCTGAGTTAAGCCTCTTCAGTTAAAGAAGTTGATCTATATATATATATATAGTTGATCAATATATATATTTTATGTATAAGTGCGGATGGGCCTACAGACTGGTAAAAAAATTAAAGGTTTAAAGGCTATGGGGGTTTCTTCTGCAAAAAGTATGTTACATAAGTTATTAATCAGAACAGTTCAAGAAAGACAGATTTACAAATATTATTTGATAAATTATAATACTTAAGAAATCGAAGTTTTAGAATTAGAAACTTCGATAATATGAATGTTATTGAATGAATTTTTCTATATCTATGTAGACTGAAAATGTGCTCATTCTATTTGGAGTTTGCAGTAGGATGTAAATGATTTCTTACAGTATACTGTATATATACCACATGCATCCAAAAGCAAATTATAATCATAATCAATTATAGTATGCAAAACCTTATGTTATAACATAAATAGACAGCAAACGGACATAAATATATTGTATAGGATACACATATTTCACTTTTACATTTGAGATCTTTTCCACTATATATTGTACCACGTACGTGACTTGATGATGACATATCGTACATGCACTTATAGTGCTATATAATAATCAGTAGCTTGCTTGTTTATCTGTTAACATTAGTAAGGGTCAAGCTGAGTAAAAAAAAATAAAAAATCTCGCAACCAGCATTCGGTTTTGTTTTGGAAGATAAAATTGTTGTGTGCCTTCAGCATTTGATGGTTTGTAGATCCCAGCAGATATGAATGCACATAGTCACATGTATTACTCAGGCTGCCACTTGTCATGTTGGAGATATTTACATCAGTCCACACCAGAAAAAGAGAGAGAGCAAGGAAAGATTAAACATAGATGTTCTCAGCTTGTAGACGCCAGTGGTTGACCTTTTCTCTCACTGTTGGTATCAACTCTTCAGAAAACACACACACACACGTACAGACAGAAAAAAAAGGCAAAGCAATAATGTGGAAATGTTAACAGCTTACAATTAAAAATGTGATTTATGTTCCGTGCAGCTGTTAAATGACACTGTGGCCCAACAATATCGATTTCCATATCATTAGCATAATAGTTTTATTGTAGTGTAATTACTAAATAAAAAGGCTCCTACCTGGCAAACCTTACTGCATATCAGGGACTCTTAAACGAGCAAAATGTTGCCTCACACAAGTTACATGGGTCAATTGCAGCCGGGGATAGTCGGGGGTAATGATTAGATCATTAAAATTTAGTCTATGCTTCACAGAGCATAGAGAAAATTAACTTCCCCCCACCAAGCTCATTTTTCTGCTGAACATGAAATAATGATTTTCTGCCAGTATAATTACAAAGCTAACATCTGATAGAGTCAGCATCCAGGGGGGATTATCACATGCATGAGTATTAGACCTCATTACCAGCTTGACTGCAAAATTATTACATCTTGTAATTGGATGGTGAGATTTATACACAGATTGGGCCAGGGTTCCTCGGTAAGATTGTAATTACAGGCTTCGCTGGTTCGCTACTTATCACACTGCGTGCAGGAGGGAGGAGGGCCAAAAAACAAGCGGAGAAGAGGAGAAGGAAGGAGCGTTTCATTAAGCAGGCCTACCCTATCAATGGCAGAATGGCGTCGTGGCCAGGCTGCGCGGATGGCTGGGGCGAGCGGGTAACATCTTCCCTCTCCTTCTCTATTTATGAGGCCAAACAGTGGAGGTGTTTGCAGAGAGGGGGTGCGGAGGGGAGCATTTATTATTACCGGGGTTCCACTCCCTGACAAATGGGATTTCATTTATTTAACCTCTGCTGATCTATTCCAGTGAAACGTATAAACAAGCCATTCGTTTTTTTACGACCGCCGCAGAGTCAACGCCTCAATTATCTAAAGGCTAACTGAGTGTTAAAGTGAGCCATCTGCCAGTGGGAAGCCCATTGATTTAATTTGCCTTGTGGTTTTTACCCCCAATGCAACCAGGGGCCCCACTTTGTGCTTACAGAAAAAGAGGCGACAAATACACATATCCCTCATTGAACTTGAGTTCAAAGAGAGTGGTCATGGGGTGTTTGTGTGCATGCAGTTGTTGCCATGTCACCACACACTCCGTAGTTCTTTTTCAGTGCATATGCACATCCACTACACCTACTACATATTCTTCTGTGGAATACAAGTGAAAAGGACTCATAGAGCGAGAGTGAAAAAAGCAGGGGTTAAGGGAAATCAATAACTGGGCCGAAATTTGACGCGAAAGATGTCAGGCTGCCAATGAAGAGGACACGTTTGTTCTCCTGTAGCCAGCTAATCTCTGTCCGCATGCTGAATGAATATTGACACAGTATGTGTGTGTATATGTGTGTGTGTGTGCTCAACTGTGTTTATTGTCTGTGTTGTCCATGCATATATTTCCCCCCAGTACCTGACTGGATAGTATGGGAGTAGTATCTGTAAGAATGCGTTTGTGTGCACGTGTGTGCGTGTTTGCATCCCGGTGGGCTCCTTCGCAGCTAATTTTGTAGTCGGCCTCACACACTAATCAGTGTGCCAGCAGTAATTGAGTTGTTATTGGAGTCCATTACAAAGACCTAGGTTGGATCAATGCTAGTATCAGTGTTCACAGATGCAGCTCGTTCAACCGACACAGAGATTCAGAGGGGAATGCGTGCGTCTGTGTGTGTGCGTAAATACTTGCTCAATACAAGTCAAAGCTCACAGTGGTTAATATAGTGCAACTAATATTATATCATTCACGGTTAATAACTTAATGTGTAAGATAATAATGTAATATTGTAAGGTACCTCTTTTCCTTTAGTTATGTTCTTTAGTCACAAAATCACAAAAATTAAATAATGCTTCTTTCTCTCTTGACTGAAATGGTCAGTGTTACCTGCTGTGGAATATTGTTGTAAAATGTCATCTCACTAAACCAACTGTAAAGTCAGATCATAAAGCAAAACGTCTCATACTTCAGGGCTCAATGAGACAGTCTTGTTTTGTCTGTTTTATCCTGTGCTCTTCTTTTCTTTCACCCTCCTCTATCATGTAGACCAACATCTGGCCCTAGCCCACCCCGCCCTTTTACCCTGCCTCAATTATTCATCCTCCTCCTACCCTCCCCATCCCTCTTACAGCTTTTCTTCTCCTCATGCTGCCCTCCCGCTTCCTCTCGTACTTCTTCATAGTTCTCTTTTAGTTCTTATCGCCTTTCTCACACTATTTTCTCCATCTTTCAGTCCCTCTCCCATCCTCTGCTTCCTCTGCCACTCCGGCACAACTCAACCCCACCCTCTGCTCACCCTTCATCTCTGTTTCCCCAGAGTCATTCATATGGTATTTAAGTGGAATGGGGCCCATTAACCCTGCCAGCTTGTGTCTCTTCTCTCCTTCATTGATCAGAATGCACACTGGAGATATTTTATTACTGCTGGTTGTGGGGGGACTGACATAGCCACTTAAGTAACTCTTCATTTTTAGTCATGATGGAGCAGGATAATCTGTCTGCGTGTGTGTGTGTTTATATATATATATATAGATGTGTGTGTGTGTGTGTTTGGATGAATATAGAGGAGAATGCAGACTGAAAGGAAATATGTTCTCCAGGGAACTATCAGAGGGAATTAAGAGCACAGTTAGGCTTGCTGGAAATGGCCAATGAAAAGGGCTTTTTATTATTATTTTGCTTTTATTTGTTCATGTCCTGGTTAATTTTATCAGTCATTCTCAAATGCTGCTTGAATCACACATAGCCATAATTGCTAACCAGAAAACTCCTGAATTTGTTCAGCCTTACATGTAGTAATATTTATTTAATATAGAACTTAATATGTGCTATTTTCCCTTTATGCCAACTGGTTTGACTTTTGTAAAATCCATAATGTATAGAAATGCTCAATCTAAATCCTATAAGGATTATGTTTGTGCTGTAGTCAGCTTGGACAACATTTCAAATTGATTACAGCTGTGCACCAACTGCAACAGCATAAGCCAGCACATTTGTATGGAACCAGACTAAAGTGAAATATCAGTCACATCTCTTTTGTAAATATTACGAGCATTTTTTAACAGGCTTTTTCTAAAATATGTCAAGGTTTATTGATTCTACATTTGTAGTTTGAGACTGACATAAGCAAGCATGCAAATACTTAAGTTGCCAGGTCATTTTGGAAAGGTTTCAGTCCTCTTTCATTGGTGTCAAATTGAGTGGACAAAATATTGGAAACACCTCTAAAACCACATCACATACTATTATGTCAATGTCAGTACAGTAGTTATAGGAGCAGCAGCCCGACCCGGAATAAGCAGTTGATAATGGATGGATGGATGAACAGTACAGTAGTTTGTGATTTCTAACTGATCTTACGTTTCCACTGTCGGCGATCTTCCCACGCGACATGTAGCAAGTCTGCTGATTCTTCAGGTGTGATTCGGGTGTGAACTGATGTAAACTGCACCTTTTGTGATTCACAATGAATGCCTGCAACTGTAGAGGGAGGAAGCAGTGGAGACAGATAAATGAACAGTATGCAGAAAGATGTTGGGGAAAGCTCTCCAGGTAAATGTCAAGGAGGCTCACATCCAGCTACTCATAACTCTGCGTAGATAAGATTCATCCGTAGCTCACAGGGCCTCTTTTACGCTATGATTATGGTGTGGGGTATTTCATCTGACTGCTTCTCTCTTTTTCTATGATGGCTACTCTATTCCCTTTAGGCAGGATCGCAAAACTGAAGAGAGTGTGAATCATGGAATATTTCCGAAATTTAAAAATTTCTGTGGCTATACTAAAGTTCCAGCTCATCTTCTGTAGTATTCAGCATATATTCATATGCTAAATAATAGCAATGTAGAAAAGGATGTCATCTAAGGACATCACATCTCAACTAATGATAAATATCAGAGTAATTTTTTTAACTACATTATCTTTGGAACATACTGAACTTCTTCCTGGTGCACGGAAACCAAAAGCAGAAAACAGCTGCATTACACTTTGAGCTGGAAACAGGGAAAGTGTCAGGTAGCCAAAATCATTAAGACAAATGTCAATTTCAGTTTGCCTTTGAGACTAACAACAGTACTGAGTTGTTCACTCTTCAGTCTGTGTTTTTGTTGCTTTATATAACCAGTTATTTCACTTCCACTGCCAGTTTTCCTTAGAAATAAAGCCCATGGTGGGTTATTTTTTTAGCTATTTTTTTATGACAGCTACTGAGATTGAAAGTGGGTGTGTGGTACTCTGAGCCACTTCGGGGACAAGAACAAATGAGGAGATAATGAAAGAAGTGAGCCTGGGGAGAAAATCAAAACAGAGTCAATGACTTTGGTCTAATTTATCCTTAGCTCAGCAATTCTTAGTGTGTAAGTTTGACTTGATTCAACATGAGGATAAACGTCAAAATGCATGGATTTTTACTGTAATAAGCAAGTACAAGTACACACAGAGGAATGCCAAAGAACTGAAACACAGATTGTGCAGTTCGGCCGCACACATTATACAGTCTTTATTGCATGCAGAGATGCCTGTGAATTGTATGACATTTGAGAGCTGAAGGTAACTATTTCACACAAATAAATTACTGTCATAAAACTTGATAGTGTGATATACATTTTATTTAAATAAATTAATTCAATGTAATAACCCAGTAACCTGCAAAGCTTGTATAGTAACCCAGGGTCTACATAATAGATTGCAAACTGTAGCGTGTACTTCTTTGTAATGTGTATTGTATGGCACCAGAGGAAAGTGAGATCTCAATCATTCACACAGAGTGGTTTTATTGTTATTGTTGCTGACATCAAAGTGTTGACACATCGTGAGCACGGAAAGAGAGAGAGAACTTTGGCAGCTCGGCTGCACGTGGAAAATCGACTTGATGCAGAGTCGGCTCAGCACAAGGAACTGGCCAATTATTTCTGAAATGGCAGGGGAGTTTTTGAAATGTGAGAATGTTTCCCTGGATATATACCACAGACAGTGAATAAATGACATAAACAAGACATTCGAGTGATGACTTTTTCCCTCTTCCTTTTCCCTTCACTCACACACTCTCTCTCTCTCTCTCTCTCACACACACACACACACACACAAAGGACAAAATAGTTTTTCTGAGATCAAAATTATTGACTCAAAACCTCTGAACGCTCAGTAAACACATTCAGCGTGAGTGTGTGCTCACACCTTTGTGCACATTTCAGTATGTTTGTTTGTGTGTGCACACACAGATACCATGCACTTGAAGCAGTGATTCAAAGGTTGGCCTGTGTATCATAAGCATGTGCTGTTTGACATTTGATTAAATAGCATTACTGCCAATCAGCACAGCAAGATGCTGAATGTTGGGTCACAAAGGTTGTGGATTCTATCCGTTACTGTTGACAGGCTGCAAATTATAAGTCCAAATAAAATGTTCACAAGTCTCTGTCTGTGGTTTATGTGCACAATCAACTGGTTATACATGATATAATGTGTCATAACCAAGACTTTTTTTATTATTATATGCCAGTCATATACTGGATGTTCTCAAAGATTTACAATTACTTATAATATAATTATATTATATTTAAATTGAATATAATGTTTAATCCCATGACTGAAAATATTAAAGCAAATTAAAATATTTTAGAAATTAGAATATTTTAAAATTCCCCAAAATGAATTCAAGCATATTTAGTATTGATTTTTTTATTAGATTTTTTTTTTTATCTAGTGATTTTTCACCAGGTTCAACTAAAGTCTTGCTAATCAGTTTGTGATGACACACTGAAGGTAATGTGGAGTTTCAGCGGTCTGTGTAAGGACTGTAAAAATGTAAACGCTGTAGTCCATATGATTTAGTTTGTTTTTCCAAATAATGATCTTCTGTCTGGGGCATTTACAGTAAACACATTCATTTTGCCCAGGTAATTTAGTGTAGACTTATAAGTAAAGTTAGTAAGCAAATAAGTCAACTCGAGGTACTTTAAAACACATGTACACACATACATTTCCAGAGATAAATATTAAGAGATTTCTGGCTATTAAAATATTATAAATTAAAAATAAATGAATGTAAAAAAATTCTCCAAGGCACACATATGTTACTATTTAAAACAGAAACATGATACATATAACACACAATAATAGTCAAAGGAGAGGAAGAGCAGTTGGCCAAAAGTATGTACTTCAAACCACTATTGAACCTGGTGAAGACATTGTTAGAACATATGGACTAAAAGCAATGCTGTTAGACAAGCCAAGCAATATTATATGTATTTTTATATTTTTAAGTATCAGTTCATCCATTGTTTACTCAGACGTCTCGGCCAGCTGGTCCAGAAATAGATCCTACTTTCCAAACTATTGACAGTGTGATCAAAACAGAGAGTCAAGTATCAGACCAAAAGTACCATCAGTATTTATTTGTTTTTTTAGTTCCAGCTTTTTCCACAATAAAAGGTTGACCTGTGACCCCTTTCTCCATTAATCAATGTAGAGATGAATAAATAAGTGGAATATATGGCAGCTGGAGTTCCAACAAGCTGTCTACAACTGTCCAAACCACTTCAGAGTCATTTGCCAAGCTGAGGCATATAGATCAGCCAAATGGAGTTTGAAACCTAAAGAGTGACGAGGGGATTGAAGAGGAGAAGGGGGGATGATAGCGTGGCAATCTGCTACTAGCGTGGGGGGGGGGTCACTGGAGAGGGAGCATACAGAGAGAGAGGAGAGGTTGTGGGGGAGTGTAAAGAGGAGAGATTGAGAAAGAGGGCTGGAATATTTTGGAGGGGAGATGAAGGATGGGTGGGAGGTTGGAATGAGAGAGGAGACGATGTGTAACAAGTAATCAGACAGAGATACTGGATAATCTGTTGCTGTGGGTGGTCTGGGGAGGCCACGAGGCACAGAAGAGAGACAGGGTGACAGAGAAGGCTTTCAGAGAGAAGTGAGATGAGGGGAAGGTTGTAATGGTGGATACCAAGGTAAGGAACTGGTCATTGGAATAAGAGTCTGAAGACAGTAGGCTGTAAAAGGAAAAAAGGGAAGGAAAAAATAAAATGTTGTAACAAAAGTTATAGCAGAGTTAGTCAGATCAAACCATATGTGTATCTGTTATTATAAAAGCAGAGGATTAAAAAATAGAATTTGATGCTGGTGAAAACATAAATGTAGAAGTTTTGTCCAGATTTGTTCATCAAATTCTCGAATGTGAAAATGATGGTAAAAATGTGTTGTTACCTACAGACTGTGGAACAGAAACGGACGTTGTTGAAGGCGGAGCTGATTTTAACACCTTATGTAGTGAAAGGAAGTCAATCCACATATGATACATCAGCTTTTTTCCTAATATCTGATTTATATAAGAATCTATTCCTGCAAAAAGTAACTAGTAACTGAGGATGTTAAAATAAATGTAGTGGAGTAAAAGTACAATATTTTCCTCTGGTTTATAGTGGAGTAAAAGTAACATAAAATGGAACTACTCCAATAAAGTACAAGTAGCTCTAAACTGTACTCAAATACAGTAATGGAGTAAATGTTAGTTACATACCATCTCTGGTTATTATGCTCAGTGACAAAAGTGTCAAAGTAACTAGGTGGACTGTTATCGTTGCTGGACAGAAAGTGATGAGATGGATGGAGTATACAGATATGAGGGAGCACTCGTCTCCTTCTATTATTGATTATGACGTGAGCCCACCAGAGGCACCAGATGTCAACCAGGCAGTTTAAGTTTCCACCGGCCTGTTTAAAGCTTTAAAGCAGAGGTCCATCTGTGGTTACAGCACATTATGCAGTTGTTTTCACAGACTGAAAACTGCTCGTGATGATCTGTACTGAATTTAATGGGTAAAAGTGCTGGATTGTCCCTTTAATGTTTTTTTTTTACATATCCCAGTATGACATCTGGGATATAATCATACTCACACACTCACACCCTAACTTGTAATAAGGGACAAGATGTGAGTGAGCGCGAGTGTTTTTGTACACATTTGTGGTTTCTTCACTTTTCATTTACTCCCAACAGTAGTTTGTTTTTTGGATGTCTGTGTGTGTTGTCTCTGTTTCACACAGTTAGTATCTGCAGGACACATCAGGAGTGTCCCGGTGATGTGATCCTGAACAAATGAAATAGTAACGCTTTGGATGGGAAACAAGAGCAGCCACATAATTCTATTTGAAGAAAAAATCAATTCAACGACAAAACACAGGTCCTCCCTCCACCGCTCTATGTTTCCACTGTGGTTGAAAATAAAGACATTTTCTCAGTATGTGTGCGTTCTTGTGTTTTGAATTGGTTGTTATTAATTTGCAATGTTGAAAAGCGATAGTAGTGGTTCTCTTCCATTTTAGACCAACTTTTCAATAGTGTTCTCTGCCACATGGTTAAACAATACTTAGTCGTGAATGAACAGTGGTTACTGAATAAGTGTGTTTATAGACACACGCAGTAGTGTTATATAGTTACATGCAGTAAAAAAATAATATAATAATAGAGAAAATTAATTACATCATGTAAAATACCTTGTTTATTGCAATACCTGAGCTGAGATTGTCCACGTCTTCATCTCCCCTCAATAATAATAACATACTTGTTGTCGGACAGCCGTCAGACATGTCGTTGTTACTACGGGGTTTTGGTGTCTTGTGCAAGGACACCTCAACGTCTAGCTAAGGGGCAACCGAGAATCAAACCGCTGACCATGGGGTTTTAAGACAACTATTCCACCGGCCGATCTAAAGGCACCTGACAGATTAGACCATTCCCCAGTTTTTGGACACTGCACCTGGACAAAAGACAAATGAAAGTTGCTGCTATCCCGTGCTTACCCAGCGTGGTTGTGAACAATCTCATTCTAAGCTTAGTCAGTCATTGAAGTTTTTTATCCCAGATATAATGTGTCATAAAAAAAGTGTTTCCACTGTCCAAATACTTCCCGAGACTCACAGACACTCATCAGATAAGAGAGAAAAAATGTGTTAAAACTTCATGTCTCTCTCTCTCTCTCTGTGTCACCCCATTGATTTCCTGACAAAAAAAGGGGAGAGCACGCAACTTATTAAAGACCAGTGTCTGGTGTCTTAAAGGTTAACTAATCAACAGCAATGGAAAAGAGTCAGACACGTTTACCTCACCGCACGCAACACATTTCCTTCATTCCTTCATGTTCCATACAATAATGTTACACTGTACGTGTGTGTTTATCTGTGTGTGTGTGTTGGGTTTGGTTCAGCTGCACTAAAATGAATATTTATGTAATAAATTTTCAAAACCGCGTGTACGGTGAATGAAAGTGGGGAAAGCAATATACAGTGTGTGTGTGTGTGCATGTAAGCATGTAAATGTATGTGTGTTGCCATATGTACAAGTGCAAAAGTAAGTGTTGCATCAGATGCTTAACTGGTATTAAATCAGTTTTCGGTTTGCGTGGTGCAGATGTGATGTCCGGGCCTGTGTTTAAATGTCGCAGCATTGATACGGTGTGACTGGACTCAGTCAACTGTTAAGGTTTTGATGTCGCATTATAGAGTGTTTAGTTCTGCGTTAATGGGCTGCTGCACAGGAGAATGTTACATTTACATCAATCAATGTATACCTCATGTAGGAAAATGAAGATTTTTTTATTCATTCATTATTTTATTCTCTGTAAAGTCAGAGATTATACTGCTTATAATGTACAGCATTTATTTATATGATAATTATGTGACTGAGAGACGAGATTAAATCTAAATTCTGCTCAGCTCTTACTTTGAATAATCTTCATCATTTGATATTCATCATTATAATCCGCAGCCCTTTCTCTTGAATCTTCACTAATCACCTTTTTTCACATGAGCTCCACACATTTATAGTTGTTTTATATTTGTGTCTGTGCTTCTTTGTTGAGTTCCAACAACACTATCCTACAATGTACCCAGCAGTTTTATTTCCTGATTTTCAGCAGCACAGTTGCAATCCTTTAAGATACCAGGAGGTGGCAGCTCTTATACTGTTTCTGCGAGCCTCCTGGTTCCACAGCTGAAGAAGCATACACTATCAGCAGCATCATGTTGAATTGACTTTTAAATAAAATTATGTATTATAATTTTATGGGCGAAAAGAAAAATACATTAAATTATTTGAAAACTCTTCAATTCTTATTATTCTAATTGATCTGAAATTAAATAAAACTGGATTTGTAGTGAACTTTGACTTTGACTAAAAAACGTATTGCTTTAATTAGAATGATTTTTAATGTGACTAAATCCACCATTTCCATTTTGTATTGTTTCATACTAAATAATACATACAGAACTTAAAATGAAATGTATACAACATCAGCTCAAGTTCTTTAATAGATATCTTTTTTTAAGTGATTGACCTGACTTTCAAACCCATTCACAGGCATCATCATCAGATTTTGAAATGTCCTGCAATGACCGATATGCAGTTACATAAAGGAGCAATCAGCCGTTGCTGTTTTAGTTACATTATAGGAATTGAGAACCTTCCCAGGGGGTGTTTTGTGTCCATTTAGTCCTCCTTCTTCCTCCATGAGAGGTCGCACACCCACACAGCCAGTTTACATTTCCTCTGCCACAAAAGCAATACACTGCAATTTCCCTGCACGAAATATCCCCTCTGGTCACTACCAACAGAATGACCTTTTCTTTCTTTCTCTCCCATCACGTCTTTCTTTCCCCCCTCATGTGATTTAAACACTGACAATCCATCTTCGAATAAATATACACATATATGTTTTTTTTCTCCCCCCACCAATCCCCTCCATCCATACAGGAATGGATGATAATCCTCCTGAAAGAAACATAAAGGTTTTAGAGACAGAAGCAGACAAGTGTGCATCTAGAAAGCAAAACAGGAGGAATTCATCGCTGACCTGCAGCAGCAGTGTGGATGGGCAACAGGAGCTATTCCCACCTGACTTCACCCTCTCCTTTCCACACTTCTCCTCTCCTCCCACCTTTTCAACCCTTTTCCTCTCTCTTCCCCTGGGTGCCTTCTTGCCTTTTAATAACCCCCTCTCCCTTCTCTGCTCCTTTTTTTTTACTCATATTTCCCCTTTTACTCTTTGCTTTCTTTCTTCCTTACTTCACTTTACTCATCCTCTCCTTTTCTTCTTTTTCTCTCTTCTCTGGCTCTCTGTAGTCTTCTTGTCTGTTCTCGAGTTTTTCGCCACTTTTGCCTTGTTTATCTCTTTTCCCTCTTCTGCGTCTAGTGACCGTTTTTCTCTTTTCCCTTCCTCCCCATCTGGTCTTTCTCTTTGCTCTGACTTTACTCCTTCCCTCCATCACTCCCCATCCTGCTGCTGCATGGACGCACACACACACACACACACAGAAAACTGTTCCGTCTTTTACCCTCTCTCAGACTAACACAGGGTCTTTCCGGCCCACTGCCTCTCCTGTTCAAATGTAACAATGCTCAGCGTGATTTGATGATGGTCTCAGTCCACCGGCCTGGGTGTGCACTGTATGTGTGTGTGCTACATGTACATCAAGAACCCATCACTATGGAACTTCTTTGTGTCTCTACATACAATATACTGTATGATTACAATAAAACAAAAACCATGTCACTGTACTGTGTTACTGTTTAACTTTTATCTCATGTTTAATTTCACGTTTTTATATGTCACTCTCTACCTTTTATGTTCATCTTATGTTCATCTTAGTCTGTTTGTGTCTTTATGCCTGTGGCTCTCCAGATTGATGTCCATAAAAGCATATTTAAACAGTGAAATGCTGTCAATCACCTTGAACTGGCGAAAATTCAATGCAATATCAAATAAACACATGGATTAAAACAGCTGCAACAAACTCTTTACGTAAGTGCAACTTACACCACAGAAAGTTAACTTTGATAACAGCATCTTGTGTGTGTGTGTGTGTGTGTTTGAAGGTGTTGACTCTATGCAAGTGCCAGCATTAAAACACATCAGGAGGCGGGGGGATATTGACTAGGCTGCGTCTCTCTCACACTCATGTTTGGTCGGCAGGCAATCTACCAACTGTCAATCAAAGAGAGGCGACCCAAGTTGGGAACCATCAAACAGCCTGACTTTTGGTGTCAGTGCTGAGGGGGATCTATTTCGGCGTGACACGCCATCAGCAGCAAATCTAAAGAGGGCTCCATTGTCAGAGAAGGATACACACACATATTCATGAATGAGCACCTATGACCACACACTTGCACACACTGTGCACCCACCTACATTGTTTTTTTGATGTTTTATATATTTTATTAATAAAAAAATATTTCTTCTTACAATTAAATGACATTAATCCATAAACTAGACTAAAAATCAAACTTTTGTTTTTCCTCATTAGGTCACTTTGAATGAGATGATAATAAAACATCAATGTCCATCAGGGTTTATGATCATTTGAAATCGACTGATAGAAAATTACCTTTCCTCCAGTAATAAAGCATCACACTTTGCTTAACCTTTGAACTCCTGCCAATTTTGCCCCTGGCTCTTCAGCATTTATAGATGGCAAAGTTCAACATGACATTTGGGCACATTTAAGTGCTCTCAAGTTCTGAATACAATTAAGAGGTTGCTCTGTCTTTTTTCAGTGAGAGTGACTAATTCAATTCTCATGGGACATATAGAGTCATTAATGAAAAATTAAAGACCAGTGAAATGCTGGGTGTTAAATATTAGAACATTTTGTTTTCTCTCCCTGTGGATTAACAGAAGAAAGAGTATATTTAACCACACAGTTTAATAAGAAGCATATTTGTCTTCGTAAAGTCATCCTATCATTATGAGTCATTAATTACCATCAAACCAAAACCTTATATACATTCCTAAGGCATTATGATTCTCAAGCCCTTACACCACTGATCCCAAATTACCTTACACGTCTTGTTAGCATAAAGTATTACTTAAGCAAAGCATATTGATCCTAATTTAAATGTACAACTATATGCATATTGATTATCTGAAAACCATTAACACAATGATTGAATAAGCAGAGGCATATCTTATTGTTAATTATTTTGTTAGACATAGATAGCAGGATGGGACAGACATTACAGTGCTTTAGCTTAATAATTACAAAGGGGAAAAAGAGAGAGATAAATGCATGTTGTTTATGATGCATGAAGCAGTGTGCTCTTGGAGAGACCTTGTGGGTGATTTGTCAGCCGTGTTTTGTACATACGTGGTAATAAAAAGGGAGGGAGAGAGAAGGATTGCATTCCTAACATAGGCTGCCAAAGTTTTGTGGACCACCATGGTTGAAAAGTGTCTCCAGTGAGGCCAAAAAGTAGTTAACAGCTGCCATCAATCTCACACTTATCTCTCAACTTCTTCCTCGTTCTAAACTCTCTTTCTGCCAGCGACATTAAGGATTAAAAATTATGCAAAATTAAGATATTGCATTGTGCAACATTCTCACAATACAAAAAAGAAATAGCAGGAGGCTTGCTCATTACATCCCACAGTAAATGAGCGAGCTTCCATCAGGAGTGAATGTTGACAGAATGAGACATTGTACTTTTGAGCCATGAAATTACAGGCTGGTAAGCCCAAGGCAGTCGCCAGGTGTGACTGATGCAATCGGGGCCTGTTTGGACAAATGCAGCAGAGTGCAAAAACATTCCTACTTGTCAATCATGTTATAGATCTCGGGGATATAACTCCACAAGCTCCAAAGATGAATGATGAAGTTAATTGATGGACTGGTGCATATGTCCCAGTTTGAAACTCTGTGTGTACAAGAATAAGTTCTGTATGGTCACCTACAGCTAGTTTATCTGTGGTTACATTTAAGTTCCTGGTAACCACAAGGATTGTCAATATTTTTATTTTAGTTGATTGATTTTTCTTCTGCTGCAATGTTGTCCTCGAAAATAAATTCACTAAATCCACATTCACGCGACTGGGGACTTCTATAATGGCTGCAACTGTAAACCTTTTGGGTCCACATGGATTTGGCTTTTTTTTGTATATAGTTTTAGGAACTTGTACAGCTTCGTTTGGCCTCTGTGCTACTCTGACAATTACACTGAGAAGTTTATAAAGCAAACTAATAACACTAGAGAGAAAGAGAAAGTAACAACAGAACACATTATGTCGTTAACTTATTTTCCTTACCTTGTTAAAAGAAGGTATGTTGTTTACAAATTTAAGTCAACCTAATAGCAAAATTAATTCCATTGAGTATGTTCTATTTTAAGGCTTCTTACATGTTTGAACAGAGAGTGGTCTCTGTGGAGAGTTAACTGTGGTGTTCTCCACCGTACTGTGACAATTACAGTGAATCAAAGCTGCTGTGTGGGGGCCTTTAAACCTTTCCCTCCCTGGCTCCCACACCTGTCCTGAGGGCACCAAGATTTATGTCTCTGTCCTGCCGATGAAGCGCTGTGGCGCTCACTTACAATACCACTGTCTGTGCCTGTCTAGTGTATGACTGTGTGATTCTATATGTGTGTGTGTGTGTGAGTGAGTAAGAATGGACACAGGTATGTGAATGCTGGTGATACCACTGGGAGCTCCATATTGAGAAAGTTAAAACTTTAAATACACTAAAACTAAAGTTGGTGGTCCTTTAAATTCCAGCACCTGTGCACATACCTGGATTTTCAATGTAAACAATAATCTAATCAACTGAAAAGGTTTTGTGATGATGAAATTGTTTGCAAATCAGATTTTTGCACATGAAGACAAACATGACACTTAATTGCTTCTCATGGCATTTGTGGCATGTAACAATTCAAATTCAACCAAACATCAGCATCAAATCTAAAATTAAAGTGGGGTGTTTTTTTTTAAATGCCAACAATAACTCATACCTTCCCTGACAGCAATCTGTGTTCAAACTTGACTAACATCTTTCTCAGTGGAAGAGAAAACAGTGGCCACTATAGTGCATTCTCCAAATGCCAGCAACAATTAGAGTCATCTCCTCGCTGAGCTTCTGTGACAGTCTCCTGATGGTGATAGTATGCTGTCCTCATAAATATGACTGGCTCTTAAAGGACCCACATGACAGTGTTTAAATCCATCTGAAATATGCATAATGTCCCCTCTCCCTCCCACAGAAATAAGCGAGAGAGGAGAGTTGTGTTCTATAAATTGTAACATCACGCCACCAGCTCGTTTAGACTCACATTCCTGATTGAGTTTGATGCACATCAAGTATTATTAAAGATTTTCTTTAGCTGTACCTTTTTTTCTTGAGGGTAAATTCAAAAAAGAACATCCCTCTTCCCATTATCCTAAACGCACATACAGTGGCTTGCGAAAGTATCCGGCCCCCTTGAACTTTTCCACATTTTGTCACATTACAGCCATTCAGCCGGAATTCCACGTGAAAGACCAATACAAAGTGGTGTACACGTGAGAAGTGGAACGAAAGTCATACATGATTCCAAATA